>PVHY01013286.1:0-41754 GCA_004024945.1 Uropsilus gracilis
TTCCATTTTAATCCTTTTCATGAAGAAAGGATTAAAATATCCTAAACATTTATTTTTGCTGCCACAGACCTTAGAAAAACTTGATTTATGGAAAATGTGCACATTTTGGTTTCAGACGTCTACTGGGCACCTGGATCCGGGTATTGTGTAAACTCTTAGAGGTAAAGAGAGCTACTTCTCTGCCCTGGGATTGTGCAGTACACACCTAACCCTCTGTATAGTGGTGCACTGGGAGCCCTGTGCTTTCATTTAATTTTTTTTTTTTTAACAAAAGCAATTACAGAAAAGTGCAAATTTAACGTGTGACATTTAACATTTTGCCGTGGCAGGCAGGCTCCACTTAAATGGGGCCTTTCTGCAGAACAACAGGAGCCAAAAGGCCTTGTGTCATGGAGTAATGTAAGACACAATCTGGGCTGCAGACGCACAATGAATCGGGAAGGATTTATGTAATTAATTGACCAGTCTTAACCTGTTATCGTGATGTAAGGAATTTGGAACTCATTAATTTGGGCTCTGACAGATTTCATATTAGAGCTGGCAAATATGGATTGAGCCTCTTATTCTTGTAGCAGCTGGAATTTCCATGACAGTGAGGATTAGTGAAGAAGACCTATTGCTGGAGTCAAACTGCCTCTTTGTAATCAGTAGCCCTGCTCTGCATTAAAAGGAAAATGAAGAAAAAAAAAAAAGAAGAAAACGCATATTACCTGGCCCAAGGAACAGCAGGGTTTGTGCTCACCCTGCGCATGTATTTATTGAGCTCAAACATTTGTAGTTGAATAAGAACATAAATTTCAATGATAAAGTCCGTTGGTTTCCCAACTTGAGCACCCTGAGTGAAGGAGAAGGCAGAAGGGTGTTGGGGTCAGGTTTCGTGTTGTCAGATTTAAAAGGGATGAAAGGCTATAACTTTTGAATTTCCTCTCTGTGCACACAGAGACTTCATGAAGAAGGAAACAGAAGTCTTATGAGGGGTAAATGGGATTTCTTGTAATGTCATTCATAAACGAGCAATCCAGAGCCTGGGAGGACTATCCCAAGCCCCTTATGTCTCTTGGTCAGGGCCCCATAGTGGACCCCGTGAACCCCAGAGTTGACAATGAGCCAGAAGTTCTGGCTGTCTAGTCTACGTCTTTACTTTATATGATGTTTAATGAATCACCCATTTGGAAATGTCTAATATCTTCCCTGAGATTTTAAGAAAACCAGTAAAAACTTAACATTTATTTCCCCACGCCTCTCAGTCTCAGGATCAGAAAATTCCGAGGGTGAAAAAAAGTTCCCGGAGATTATTCTAAATGCCTTTTCTTGTCCTCCCTTCACAATAGGTTTCACCTATTGCTGTGCTATGTGATAAGGTTAACATAACAACTGCCATAAGAGTCATTAATACAGGAAGATAAGCAAAGTTGCACATTTAAAACATTTGCAGGGTATCATTTGCCTCCTGATAAAAAAGGCTTTGGTAACAAATGCAGAGCACAGGCACTGAATATTTAACTTTACACAGAATACCCCATTGACCTTTCCTAATAAGTTATTATTCATAAACGCTCTTCAAAGCTAGGAATTAATAGCTCTTGAAATGTCTTTAAATTTGTATACTACCTTTAAAAATTTCATCAAACACAATACATTTTAAGATAACAAATGCTCTTGTAATAGAAATCTTTGCAAAACCAAAAAGATTTCCAAGTCTCCTGTACCCCCCCCCCTTTTTTTTTGCTGTATTAATTCCAACCAAATTCCAAAGTATTTTCTTTTTAGTTAATGACAATGGACTTTAATCTAGCAATGAAATACTTGGCACAAAGATTTGTTTTGTGATTATCTTGTTAAGGAATGATTTCTTCAGCTTTGGTTCCTTTTAAATGAATGCAAAAGATAAACACTAGAAATTTGCATCAATATATTAATGTTATCCTTCACATTGAGAGCAAAAGAGAGCTAGTAGTTGTTATTGGTATTATTATTTCAGTGGAAAGGCTGTGAAGATAAACAATTGATAACAGCAAGACATGGATAACTAGTATAAACTATGACAAGGGCGATTAATAGTGTATATAAACACACTTCAAGTTTGTATACACCATATCAACTCTCACCTAGGGATTTCTTTGTAATTTTTCAAAAGGATAATTTGCAAGTTGACAATTACAAGGTTATCAGCTCATGTGCTTTTTGCGCTGTTTATATACTAGAGTATGGAACAGACTTATGGAGGCTTGCCATTCTGGAGAGGGTGTTGACTGGAAGAAGTATGATAAGTTGGGTTCTGGCTCTGCCACTTTTTACCAAAGGCCGTACCCAACCTCCCTGGACTGCAGTTTCCTCATCAGAACTCTAAGACTAGACGTGTTAGAATGTCTAATTAGCTTGTTCACTACAATGTTAGTTCTGAGGGATGCTAATAAATATTACTCTTTAAAAAAAAAAAGAGAGGTGGGGGTAGGTTTCCAAGTGCCACACACATTGGATTAACTTTTCCACAGGACATCTCAGTGCCTTTCATATGTTATTACATGAGTGAATCCCTACATATGTGTTTGGAGAAATGGAGGGGTTATGGTAGGCAGTTTGCTTAAACTGATTTAAAGTCTCTGGGTCAGATCACTCAACCACTTGGGGTTTGTTTCCTCAGTTACTGCATGAAGGTAATAATATGAAATGAGGGCAAATATGAAATCACATCTTGTTCTCCCTGCATGGAAGGGTCTTTTCCTTCCCTTCCCAGTGCCCTCTTGTTGGCTAACTCAGGTCTGGTGAAATGTCTCCTCTGTACTGAGACCTGCTCTGGCCACACCCATACAGGCAGGGGCATTGTTTCTGTACACAGCCCACCTCATGTCCCCACTTGCCTTCCTGTTGGCATTTCATCTCTGACAGCCCTAGTCCCCCACCCGTAACTCACAGTTTCATACAGAACACATTCTACATGAATTACTCCAAATTACATTCTAGACAAAATGCATATCGACCTTTTTTTTTCATTTAGACCTTTCTTAAGAAGAGCTTGGAGAATGGTTGTCTGTAATTCAGAGATGTTTGCTTCTTTGAAGCTGGAAAAATGGTTGTCTGAGAGAGAACTAGAACTCTCTGTTAAAGTGCTTTTTCTCCCATTTCTCTGCAGCAGCAGACCTTGAAAAGGTCTAATAATTATACCTTGAAAAGGTATAATTGTCCATTCCTGAGGTCTATGTGACAACCAATAAATACTTTGTTGGTGATTACTATTTTCTATTTTTGTTGATCAAAGAACCCATTCAGTGAAATATTTTGGTGAAATATTTTTTGATGAACTTGTTTCTGATGTGGTACTATGCCTCGTGTACTGTGTGTGTGTGTGTGTGTGTGTGTGTGTGTAGTATAGTAGATATTCAAGAAATAGTTGAGTATTGTTTGTGAACATACTGAAAAAATTTCTGACGCACCTTATCCCCTGACCTGAACTCCATCTCTGGAGTATAACAGGCAGAAAACAAAGTCATCTCCATAGACTTAAAGGGTGGAAAAGCCCCATCCTATCACTTACTCAGAGATTCTGCTGCATGAAGGTAAAGCTAGACTCTTCACATTCACTGGTGACCAACGAGTCAGATAAGGTTTTTTTTAAAATTACATAAAGAAGATTTAATATGAGGTTCTCAGACTGCATCTCTTCAATGCATTCTTTAAAAAAGACATTAAATCACATATTGCTTTCCTCTAGCATCAGTATATCTTTACGTTGGGACAATTTAGAACTTGAAGCTCTTCCTATTGAGAATAATTATCTTCTGAATGCCAGTGACTGATTGTTCGTACTTATATAAACTAAATACAAGTTTGTGCTTATTGGAAGAGCTCTTACAGAGTATTATGTGTCTGGCTGTCTCCCAGGGCTTGAGTCCTCTCTTTCATTGTCTAATAAACTCTTTGTCTTTCATTGGAAGTTTATTTCCAGTTAGCAAGTCGAACAGGTTAGCATTTTCTACAAATACATACAACTATTGCATATAACCCCATAAAAACCTGAAGCCCAGTATGACTTTAAAAAGGAATTGAAAAGTAAATTAAGATTTACCAAGTTCCTGTAGAAAACACCAATGAACTCTAATTTTGATACCCAAAACTTCCTTAAAAGCCTTTGTTCTTGTACACCTCTATTTGTCTGTTTATCTATCTATATCACATTGTCCTACAGTTTTGTCCATTCCCCTGACAACTTTAACCTCTTTGCAAGCTTAAATTCCAGCTCACACCAACTATTGCCTTTCTCCCTTTCCTTTACAATTCCATTTTATCCCTGTTTTCTCAGCTCTCAGTGTAAATCAGCCAAGATAATCTCTGATCCTCTAGGTTTCTATTCACAATAATTCTGATCTAGGCAGCCACAACTCAGAAACTAGTGTGACAATGACAAAATTCTCCTGAATATGGGACTGGAGGGCTGGGAGGAAAGAGAGTGCCGGGGGTAGAGAGTGGCACTAAGCTGGCTGTACTACAGGTTGTTATTATTTATTTATTCCTGTCACAAGAGTGAATAGATTGAAACCTGCAGTTTAGCCCTACAAATCAAGCCCCTAAAACTCTTACTTTAATTTGTTCATTTACAAACAAAAACAAGTTTGCACCTCATTTTTTGCCTTCCTATTTGTAGGTGTACCAGCTAAATTCATCCTCTGACCTTCAGAAGACTTTACCTACCTGACAGTATAAAATCGATCTTACATTTAAGGGCTGTTGGAGAAAGAGTCTGTGAGCTTACTTGTCAATCCATTACAAGGATTAAGAGCTTCTTTAGGTAGTTATTTTAAATCCATGTGTCTCATGCTACATGTTAAATCCAATCTCTGGCCAGATCACTTAGTTCTCAAGTAAAAGTGAGAGAAGCCTGGTGTGAAGCCACTGGGAAGAAAGGAAACTGCTGGACTGGAGGGTATATGCCCTCAGTGCCCACTGAAATTCAAGTCCCAGAAACATTGTGCTGCACTGTGCCACATCTGGAAAGGGAAAGCCCAAGCCTGTTGATGGGTCAGACACAGCCTACAAGAAGGCTAAGAAAAGAACCATATTTTATGAAAAGACAATTAAATGTTTTCTTAATCTTTTATTTCCTAATAGAATATTCTCAAATTTACTATTTCATCCTAAGTTTTGGTGTACTAATTTTTGTTTTTTTTTCTGACTATTTTGTCTAATTTTTCTGATTATTTTCTGACTAATTTGTCCATGGCTATATTTAATAGTAAACCTCCAAATACAAAAGTGACAGTTTTGAACAAGGGTTTTGACTGTGAGTTGTATTGTGAGCAATTTAATTTAAAGTTGTCTTAGCAGTGTAGCTATTTGTGTAGCTTATGGTTTAGCCTGACCTTCAGAGGAACAAAAAATATAACCATAGTAAACATTTATTGAGTTCCAACACTATGCTGACCTATAAGAAAGCCAGAAAGGAGCAAGTGAGATCATACTTCGATTTTGAAATTGAATGTAAGTAAAAAAGGTTTTGAAATTGAATATAAGTAAACAAGGATCTGGAGTTACACATGGAATACTGTTACTCAAACACAGAGACCCCAAAATGTAGCGACTCATGAGCAAAAAATCAATTTCTCTTTCAGTAATATCAGTACAACCCCTCCTCCAGTAAGTCACTCAGGGAATCAGGTTGGTGGGTGACTGCCCTCCTCAATGGATGCTTTCCAAGATTGCACCTTGGAAAATTTTCCAAGACTTTCATCCCTATTTCCAGCCAGGAAAAAGAAAGAATTATCACATCTGTGGGAAAAGTTCTTTTTAAATTGTTTTTCACTGGGATAGTTCAAGCATGTACAGATATAGGAATTATATACTATAATAATCTTTATATTCCCACCAAATTATTACCTTCCACCACTCAACCTATTACCTTCACATGACTGAACTTGTATCATTTATATCCCCAAACATATCCCAACCCTCTTTGCTGGATTATTTTGAATCAAATGCCAGACACCTTTTAGAAGATGATCCAAGACACAGCATTTGGTAAGAACTCAGTCATAGGGTCACATCAAACTGCAAACAAAGTCTCTGGCCTGGCAGAGACTAAACTAGAGTTGTGTGCCTAGGAAGAAGGACAAAATGCCAGATTTGAGTGTGGAGAGCCCATGAGAAAGGTCATAGAGATTGAGATATTATTCAAGGAAGGGTAAGGACATTTCTACATGGCAGTAAAACCCAAGTAACAAATCATATGCATACTTTATAAAAGACTGGTGTGAGTCTCAGGCACTTGAATTTTGAGCAAATGCAACATTTGCTGAACAAAAAGAACAGTAAAATGATATGGCTTAGAGACAACTGGAGATTCTTGTTCTTCTTACCTGTGTAAAATTAGCTGAGAGAATGATTGATGTTAGACGAGAGTCAATATATGTATAAATTATAAAGACTGGTTCTTTGCTTCATCTGTTGCAATCCTGTCTTTTAAGGTGTTAAAAGAAATGTTTATGTTTGAGACTTTATTTTTAAGTAAAATAAAGAGAACAAGATACCATTGTATAAACTTAATATGAGCAAGGAAAACAAGTTTAAGCTAGTTAAAGGAATCAATCCAAGTCAGGAAACCTTTGTTGGGCATGTCCTGTGTGTGGAGAATAATCCTGGGACTACAGCAGCTACAACCTGCAGGGATTCCCAGTCTGAGGGCAGACAGACATGAACAACCAATGGTAATATGAGGCAAAAGCTGGAAATAGTGAAATCATTGTTTTATCTGTCCACTCTTTTCCTGCAGGTGTCTTGATTTTCTTCTTCTCTCTGATTTCACAATGGAGCTGATACAACGGTCATGCTGGGAGGGGGCTGTCACCCAAGCTTAAGGGATTAGATCAATAAAATTTCCCTGGTTCAGAAGATTGGTTTTGGAGTGGGTACATGACTCACAGAATCAATGATTTCTGGGCAACTGTTGAGAAAAGAAACTCTCCTTCATCTTCTGGGGTGAGTGGTAGAGAATATAAGCCTGGAACATGGGGAGATATGTTGTCTGTCAGAGAAGCACCTCCCTGAGAATGAAGAACCAAAAGATAATAGGCTAAGAGATGAAGAGAGTGGGCTTTAAGGACATTGTTCAAATCTGTTTGGTACTTCCTCCATCAAGCACTGTGAACACATCACTCACTCATTCATTTATTCTTTCATTTACTCACTTTACCAGCATTGCTGTATTTCAACCATAGAACATTTATTGTGTCCAGTAGATTCACCATAACTTCTCTGCTGAAAACATTATTTCCTGCATAACTAATTGACTGTATGACAATAAATTCACACAAAAAATAAATATTTGCTATAGCTTGGTCAACTTTTGGTTTTGACAGGTAGGAGGGGAGGCTGTGCTATTGAAGGATTTGCAAACTGCTAAATTATTATTTTCCAGTAGACCCTGCAATCTTGTTTTACACTTTCAGTAAAATTTTACCCCTGTACATTTCTGTCAAGTTCGTATACATAGTTATAGCATCTATTTTACCCTCCCCCCTCATCTATTCATCATTTCTTGGCTATTATGAAGGCTATGATTTATATAATATAAAAATGGGAGTGCCGTGTCAGTTGAAACCAAACTGTCAATCATTTATTTTTATCTTCTACAGAAAAAATGCTTGATGGGCAATTAGATTTTCAGCAGGAAAAAAACCTGTGATAAAGAACTTAATGGGAGATTACCTAGAACCAACAGTTCTTTGAGGTAGGTACCATTCTCCCCACTGTACAGATAGAACCTACTATGAATTATGAAGGAGAATTAACGGAAGACAAGTTAAAGAAACCAATTTGGAAATCCTCTGAGAGGAGAATTGACAAAGATCATCTTGTACAAATTTGATGTCAGCGAGACTTTCTTTGACACAAAGTTATAATCATATATATACATATACATATACATATACCCTCCCACTACATTACCCCTTTCCTCCCTCTTCCTCTAATTATCTTCTCCAAAGGACTAAACTACCTGTATCTCCTTATCTGTTTGTTATTATCTCTCTCCTCTGTCCTCCAATGACAATATCAAATACTTGTTCAGGAAGATTGACTACTGTTCACTGTGATACCCCACATTCCTAGACTAGTCCCTGGTACATAGGAGGTGCTCTAAAGATATCTGTTGAATAAACGAAGAAATAGAAGTGAATGAGCCCTCACTTTGGAAGAAATTGAGAGAAGGGGGGATAGAAGGGCAAAGTGGAGGTGATCCCTGGAGGAGACTGAGGAAATCTAAGAGGCAGAAGGCAGACCAGTAGAGAATAATCTCTAATAATAAGAAAGCAGACAGTTTCCAGAAGGCAGTGGTGGGCAGCAAGGTCAGTGTTGCTGAAAGGTTAAAGACATACAGCCCTTTACATATGAAGCGAGTTCTCTTTGGGAATGCTGCTTAGCTGCTTGATGTGGTATTGCTGCAAATTCAGTTAACTGTGAAATTTTGAGTTCCAGGATTGCTTTGATGTGAGTGATTATATTTGGGTGAATCTATGATCACCCATGCTTTGGGTTCTTTACCTGTAACGGGGTGTGATCCCAATCTTATCTCAAAGCATCCTTTCAAGGATGAACTGAATTACTTAACGTGAAAGTCATGTGTATGTGTGAATTAGTAAGATTCTTATTGATTTGCAGCAAACAGAATAAATATGCAAGAGGAAAGAAAGTCTTAAAAATTTCAACAGCCATTATTATTTGGAATAATTAATTTCAAGACAAAACAAAATACAGGCTTATTCTTGCCTGTCATTTCAGACATCATGCATATTCACTTGAAAGTGAACGCTCTGTATTTATAAATTTGATATTTGGACACTTTCTTCATTATACCTCTTTCTGGTTTTTCATACTGCTTTTTGCCTAGGGTATTTATGTTGATCCACAACTCCAAAGCCAAGAGGCTTCTAAGCGTTCTCTATTGGATTGGAGAGCTGCTTATAATCATTCTCTTCCCCCACTCTCTCACGACATCTTATTTTTCACCCTCTGTGGCCAGAAAGTAAGTATCTTGTGTCTTCCTTACAAAAATAAAAAAATCAACAATTATATTTATGTATCAACTTTTCATGTAGTAGATTTTGAACCAGATTTAGTCTTGGGGACTGAAATTTTAACATTCTCTGAATATTTTCCTCTAAATTGACAACCATATTTGGCATCAAAGAAGCTGAAGAATGAATAGACTTCCAGGTTGCTTGGTTATAGATAGGGAAATGCTGGCAGAAATTTGCAAGCATTTGCATATATACAATTGGCTGTCTGATGTTTGCTTCCATGCTTTTTCTCCTCCTCTGCCCCTTGTTCTCTTTGTGCAGTGAATTGCTAATACAAATACAGATAATGAAATTTCTGATCCCAGCCTGCAAAGCCAGCACACGTTTTGGAAGGTATCTGGGGAAAATGGATAGGTTCTCTTGATCTTGTTGCTTTATCCAGACAAGGAACCGGAGAGGAGAAAGTAATTACAGGGACTTGTCTTTGAAGGTAGAGTGAGTGGCACTGACAGGATTTCTTTACAGAGGATGTTGTAGAGATGCTATTTTCTTGTTAATACCAATAGGTATTTCCCTGGAAATGGAGTTTACTTATTAAAACGTGTGTTCAGCAGATGGGACACTGTCCATAGGAAGCAGCACAAGTTTTATCATTGTGACTTCAGAACAAAGTGGGTCCAAAGGGATGGTCAAATTTGCTCCCAGGATCCAGGCATTCCCCCCAGAAAGATGCAGAGTGCAAATACTAGGGGAGGAGGAAATTGGCTTGTGAAAGCATCTTTTGGTAAATTGCTGCTCCTGTGTATCCGGGACCACGGATTCTTCTATCAGAAGCTTGGCTTTGTCAGGCAAAGCCAGAGGCTGTGATGCCGCAACCCTAAGGAGTCAGGTGCCAGCAGTATCAGAAATGCTCTGCTTGCCTGAAGTCAAATATATTAGAAAAACCCCTGGAGAAAGAGCTGAAAAGTGACTTTGACTGAAAAGTTTTTTTTTTTTTTTTTTTTTTTTTTTTTTTTTTTTTTTTTTTTTAGACTAGGCCTTGCTATTTTTGCCTGTGGAATCATAGGCTCACGTTGCCCAGGGTACCATGGACTCAAGCAATCCCCAGCCTCAGCTTCTCAGGTAGCTGGGATTACAGGTGTGTGCCACCACACCCAGTTCCCTAGGCTGCAGTCTACAGGCATGCGCCACCATGCCTGGCTGACTGAAAACTTTTAAGGGTAACAACATTTTCTTATACTTACCCCTGCAGCGGTTCAAAAAGGTAATCAAACCCATGCTTTTAAAAATAATGATGCAGTTTAATGGCCAGTATGCTATACAATGTATAGCAAAACAGAAGTACCTTGGCTTCTAAAAGTAAGTGTCACCTCTTTTTAAGTCATTTCTGATTTTACCCATTGCTGACCTTTTGTCACTAGGCAGGTAGTAAGCACCACTTTTGTTAGCTGAGCAGGTTTTAAACAACCCAAGTTGTGCTGACAGCTTGTATGGAAAGAACAAATATTTGCTTTTTATTTCATGTAAATCCTTGCATGCTGTCAAATAAGACAGGTTTAAAGAGGCTAAGATTTTGTCTTTCATAGCTCACTAAGGGACAGCTAATCTATATCAGAAATAATTTTAGATGTAGAACTGCAATGTGGAAAATATAGACCTCCCACTGGTTGAAATGACATTAGTCGAAAAAAAATTTAGCTGAAAAAGGTTATGAATGTTTATTTTGTCATATAGCTTAAAATATGTCAGGAATGAAATTAAAAAAGGCAGAAATGGTTTGGAAGACCGTTCTTACAGCTATTACTCTATTAGAAATTAGTTTATGGTATTATAACACTTTAAATAGACATATATGAAACGATATAACTTTATATCAGAACAGGGTTAAGTAAAAAACAGCTGTAACATTATTCTAGATGAAGTTGATTCTTTCCTTGAAATTACTAGTGTTAAACAACTCACTGCTTTTGTTGTTGTTGTTGTTATTGTGGTTCTTGTGCTTTTTTTTCTTGATTTCTTGTACTTCTTTCATGTAGCCTCATAGCCCATAATGGAACAGGAAGAAGTACATCGTTGTGGTTGTAGTTTTGTGATGGTGAGTGAAATGAAAGAAAATTTCTTGAATAAGTGGAAACAACATTCACTCTAATGGTGCCACTGGACTCTCCTGTTGGAGATTTAAGTTAGCATGTAAGATTCATTTGCAGGTATGGTAGATATCAATCTGAGAATGAAATACTCCTTTTGTGCCATATTGCTTCTGTTTGGATTCATGCAGTCTGCCATCTTAGGTGTGATTGTGGGTGGTTTTTTCCCTCTGACTCATTTCATTTCCTCTTCCATGATGCCTACTGTGCTGTGTTACTGGGACAGGTCAGCTTTGGAGTTACCTATCTGGAGTGACTGTTACTTTACTTTGTCGAAGAACTGACTGTTCATGTACTGCCATTTGCCTTCTACAGTGCACGCTATAAGACAGAAGGAGAATTTTAATAAGACCTCCAAGGGGTCTGCTGATATTTTTAGAGGGAAGCTTTCCTACAAAGGAAGTATATGGAAACTCCCAGGAGAAAGCTGTTGAAAATACCCCCACTGAGAGGAACTGGTGTCATCCCATTTTATTGTCTACCTGCCAGCACAACCCTTGCATGATTCTGACAGGCTGCTCTTTTCTCTTGTAGCCAGTGCTGCTTAATGTCATTTTCTTGGTTGAACATCTTTATTCCTGACTTGTTACAAATCATTAACTAGTTTCCAGGTTTCAGTGTCCTGGCTACTTTTGACTAGTAAGTCATTTGGCATAACAAGGTTTTCCTTTATCTTCTTACTAAAGAAAAATCTCTGCATGAAATGATCAATGTCCCAATTTTTATGAATCCTAGCAGATAGGAAGTGCCTGTCATCAGGTGCAAGGCATCTTTTCTGAAAGCATATTCTAGTTCATATAATAGAACTTGACAGACACACTAGGTAACCATTATACTACGTGTAGAAGCTTCAGACAATCGAGGTGAAAAGCAGAGAATTTTACAAACATACTTACTTGTGATGATTTCAAATAAACATAATAGCAACATTATTTTAAATTAGATTTCCTAAAGTGTTTTCAAACACAGAATTCTTTGAATACATTGCGAAAAGCATTCAGTAGTTTAGCAGTTGTCGATTTCTATAAACACACTTCTAAAGTGTTATATTTAGTATTGCTAAAGTAAGACTAGTTGTTTTTGAACATTCATATTAAAAATGACATATAGATATGTGGTTTGATGAGATATTGTTAATGCATTAGAAACAAATTGACTTAAGTTTGCTTTTGCATAAAGCTACTCACATGAAATTAATGTAACTAGAAACAGATAATCTTTTCTTAAATTACTCTGTATTATTAAAGTTTTAAAAGTATACCTAAAAATTTGCTTAAGTATTATGAAAAACTTTATTCATGAAATATCATAATATTCAAATCCTGAACTATATATTTAAATCCTAAACTATATATTGACATCCTGAACATAATATTTAAATTACTGAACTAGTAATTCTACTTCTAAGACAGTCGTAGCAAAACGTGTTGAATGAGTACATAAAAGTACATGCCAGTGTATGTGGCATTGTTTTCAATTGTGAAAAATGTGAGACTGCTTAATAATCTGTTAATAAGGGGATGGATATGTGAGCCATGATACCTCTATATAGTGAAACACTATATTGTTGCTTAGAAATTGAGCTACAAATGTACATGCTAATATGGGCAACACTGCTGACATATTGCTGAGTGCAAAAAGCAAATTGCAGTCCAGAGTATAGAATGTGATACCATTTTTCAAGCATAGTTAGAACTCTGTCTCACCTCTTCCATCTCAGCATGAATCTCGAGCACAGTATGAAAGGATGCACACCAGATGACCTGTAGGGGTGAAGGCATGGGGGAAATGAGAACAACTTTTTGCTTTAAATACCACCATATTATTTGAATTTAAATCCTCTAATGTTTATAGACACTCTGAGTTAATTTGACAATCTGATGAATAATTTAAGAATGAAATTGCATGTCACAGAAAGGACAGGATGAAAAGAGATAAATGTAACCACTTGCAATTTCTAACAAAGAAGTATAACTTCCTTCCATTCTGTTACCTCTGGCACTTAAAGCATTTGTGTTTCTCTGTGTATTTTAACAGCAGAACCTCAAAATCTGGGTGCACATGCTGTCAACCCTGAGTGTATGTCATTCCAGGCAGCGGCTGTGGTCCTCCGTTGGTTTCTTGGTGCTGTATTTCAAATCAACTCATAAATTATTAATAGTACATGTGTAGGTCAGAGACACACTAACCCTGACAATCATTCTATAATATTCTCTCTTTAGCATTAGAAGAGAAGAGAAGGGAATAATCAATATGCACCATCAGAGGTACATTTCACATAGATATGGTGTATGCACTTAGAAAAAAAGAGTCAGATCTTTACAAAAACCTGTCAGCCTCGCATTAATCTTGTATTATGAGTAATGTGGCTATCTATGAATCTTTAATATTTTTTAAATGATGAAATTGTATGGTATGCTCTACCAAAGCAAATTTGATAAAAAGTGAGAATAGTTTGATCAATGAAGATGTTGATATACATGAATAAAAAAATTTAAACCTACTTTAATAAAGGAAAAAAAGCAGTAGCTGTATCTTGACCTTGGGGTAAATTTTCATTGTCAGTAAACTTAGTTCTACCATTATTCATAAAGCCTAGAAAATATTCTTTAAATAAGTTATAAAATAATTGTTTGGTTAAAATCATCACTCTCCTAGAGTAGATGCTCTAGTAATATACTACTAGCAATCAGTATGGTGCTGGCTTCTGTGTGTTAATAAAAACCATATTTGATAATTCTTAACAAATATTTAGATTAATGTTTCATATACAAAAGATATAGCAGTGCTTGAGAAAGATTGTGAATTCAGTGGCTTATTAGAAATACTGTTATATTCATTTTTTTCCTATGAAGTAATCCTGGGATAATTTATTCCAGGTTTAATTTTCAGTGAAAGTAAGAAAAGTAGATCAAGAACTTTGCTTATGAAATTTGCCTAATGAAGAAATTTTAATCAGTGCTTGTTGAACTGAAGATAAAAATATAGTTTGTTTCTACAGATTTGAGAAGAATTAACATGTATCTGATTGTTAATATTTGATTCTTATTTAATTATTTATGATATCAAGGAATGAATCTGTCAAGTAAATAATGAAATGCGTACATGCAGCATATGTAATTAGGTTAGGTGCATAAATCCAAAGTGTTCACTTTATAGTTGTCAGGATAAAATTTATTAATAATGAGAAATGTTAAGTGAAGAAAATTCTTAACACAGTCTACCTCATTAGTGTGGCTTACAGCAATTGTTGGTCAAAGAAGTGGAGGAGGAAGAAGGAAAGTTAACCTTCATTTTCTTAGTTGTGATTTTATTGTTTAAAAATATTAGTCATTTGGAGCACATTTTATTTTCCCCTGTTTAGAAATGTATGATTTGAAAAAGTGAGCTGTGGGTTTGAATGTTGTAAGTGATATAATTCCACTTTGAAAAATACAGGACCCAGGGTTTTTAAATCCAAACAATTGTCTAAAGGCAAACATTTAACTAATATTGGAGAGGTAAAAAACCTACTTTTATGATCGAACTTAAATTCGCATCTTAAAATTTGGGCACAGATTCCCATCTTAAAATTTGGGTTTAAATTCACTGCACAGGTGAAAAGATGGCAAGCATTCATTATCAACTGGACGCTTCCATTTTAAAACTGGGAATGAAGTACCTTATCAAGTGTGTTCCTTGTCCTCTGGGCTTGCCCTGGGCTGCTGAGACTAATAATGAAACAGGGTTTTTTTTCTTGTTTGTTTGTTTTAATGGTTAAAATAAAAGTTGTATTTGGACTAGCCAGCTGAACTAAGTTTTAAATGACCCCAGTTTTGTCAGTAACATTCAAAGCACCCTAGTCAGGAAGCCGAACACATACCTTCTTCTCCCCATATGTCTGGCCAGGGTGTGGACCTTGGCCATGGCAGTGCTGTTGCGCAGCCTGTCTGATCTGGTGTTCGTGGGCCTTGACATGCACCGTGAACAGGAGTGTGGTGTTGCTGCCATCTTCTTTGTGGCTGACCCGGCAGTCAGGCAGCCAGGCAGTCTCCAGGGGGCGCTCCTCCCAGGGTATTTGGGTTACCTAGGGAACCACAGTGTTTTGGGCTACTGGAAGGTGGGTGAAAGTGGACTCCTTTCAGCGCTGCTTTCTTGGCCTTAAAAACCTTTGCTCTAGCTTCAGCTTTTCGAGAGGCAGGAGCCTCCTTGTTTACTTTCAGTGCCGTCTTAGTGAAATTGGGGTTTGAGGAGACCTTGGATACCTGTGGGTGGGGCTTAATGTAGGTAGTAATAGGTGGGCCTCAGGACTAGACAGACTGGAGTTAGAACTCATTCTCTTACTGAGGATCTAGAATGGACCCTACTTCTGCAGGGTCCTAGCTGAGTAGGTGTCACCCAGTTCTGTATTAAGGAATTTGATTTGATAACCAGGTTTGCATTAGTTCTGTTCTTAATGTTAATCATTAATAGCATTGTGTGGTATTAAGGGCAATCAACCAGAAAATAGGATAATGAAATCCTGCTATGTCATAAACTGATTGGGAAATTTCCAGAAAGTTCTCTAAATTTTAGGGTCTCACTTTCTTCAAATAAGAGGGCTGTAACTGACTTTAGTGGTCTATGTGTCACAGAGATGATGTTCAAGATCATCTGATTTTGTGCAGGTAGTTCCATAAGCTTCTTGAAAAAGGAGGGGAGAGAAGTAGTATTATTATAGGAACATTCATCATCTGACTGGGTATTGTTATAGAGGCAGTTATACATTTATTAGAAGATGGAAGATATCATCACAAAAGGAAGTTCGTGTATTATTTTAATAAATGATATGAATCTAATTATAGCTGCCACTTAAGAACTTTCTTGCCTCACATAGATAAAAGTTAAAAGAGAACTAGAAGACCTATTTAGGATAAAGAAGTAACATTAAAAAAGCAAAAAAAATGTAGTTTGCAATTTCCTTCCTTCCTGATTAGAAGGGGGAATGACTTTTTAATAATTTTGCCTTTGAAAGTTTTTATGATTCATAGATTTTCAAAAGGGTACTATCCTGATGGTGAATAATTCAGTTAACAAATTATTGCTAAATAAATGGAATTATATACTGTCCTCCTGACCTTAATTCTCAGATGCTTATAAACTAAAGAACATAGGACAAAATGATTTAATTCAGTTAAGTATCAATATTGTTAAAGGTAAACCCCTATGTAAATCCAAAATATGGTTTATTATTCAGGAAGAAATAAAGTAAAAGCAAACATGATTTTACACCCCTTAAGAAAACTACTGGTTGAATTCATCCATTTTAGCCTTGACTCAATCAGTTCTACCATTTTTTTGAAGCATATTTTATAGAAAGAACCGATATAAGAATAATCTAAATGTGACTATTTTTGATTTTCAAATAAACATCATAAATTGTAGAGAGATACTTCAGGATCAGGATTATTACCAACAATCTTTCCTTGGGGATCATCTCATCTCCCCATACCTATCAAGATTCTTGAGAAAAATAAATTATTTACTTTGTAAGCCATAAAGCATTTTCTGTGATTTGTATGCATGATAGGTGGCTAAGAGACTAGCTGAAAACCAGCTTTTTTCTTGTCATATCACCTGCCTGCCCTCCTCTCCCTTAAATAACTTTGCTGAATCCTATTGACTGTTAGTCAGTAGTGATGATAACTCCTCTCATTTGCCAGTGGCAAATTAGAGACTGAACATGTGATCCAGTGTGGCCAATGAAATATGAGAAAAGATCTTCTGAGGGGATCTGATATATTTCCCTCCTTATAAAATGAAATCTAAGGTAAAGCAGTTTTTTTTTTTCCTTTTTGCTAGCTATTACCATGTCTTTTAATCATGTAGCCTTTATGAGGCTTTGAGGAGAACCAGGTAAGGATGAGGCCAACAAGTTGAGCCTGGCAGAATGGAAGGTGAGGAGAGCCTGGCTCCTTGACCTTAATCATTACTGAATTAACCAATCCTAGCATCTGCTTTCCCAAGACTTCCTCTATGAAATACTGCATTTTTCTTATTTAAATTAGTCAAGACAGATTTCCAATTACTTACATCAAAGCTACAAAGCCAGAAGGTGCAAGAAACTATTTTAATCACATCTAAGAGAATAGCTCATCCTTAAGTTGGGAATGCATTAGTATAACTAATGGGTGATAGTACTTATCACCCATTTTACTTGTTTGCATGATAATATTTAAGTCCTCCAACTATGTATTATTTTTAAGAATACTGAGTATCAATTAGTACAAGACATACATTAAGTAAATGCTAGGTAACTCAGCATTTTTTGGTCATTCGATGAGAGGAACGGAAAAGGGTCCCTGGAAAATAGCTGGTATTTAGTCTGAACCCAGATGGGTCAGTGTTTGGAACAGTTGGAGGCTGATTCTCTAGAGACTGTGCTTACCCAGCATGCTGAAGCATATGTATCAGAAGAGGAACAGCAACAGTATGATTTGAGGATGTATGATAGTAAAAAGATAAAGCTAGAGCTGGTTAGGTGTAGACAGGAGTTTCTTGAATATCTTTACTAATGGTTCTTTTCCTTGATGATGGGAAACATTAGCCATATTTCAGCTGGTTACCATTTATTGATTCTAAATGAATTGTTAATGCATGTAGGAAATATTTTATAGGTTTGGGGGGCATATTTTAATAAAAAGTGTACATGACTTTAATAAAACAATGAAAATCAATTTTCCATTCTAAGTTGGACTCCATGTTTTAAAGCAGCTAGTTGCCAAGGGAAACTAGTGACTGGTTACATATCCATTATTTTCCATGTTGTCAAAACAAGAGACCAGTTCTCAGTTCTCTGGAAAGAGGAGGAAGGTCTCAGACACAGACACTGTGCATAGATCGGGGCCTGACACTCTCTGAAGGCAGAGATGCATATGAGGCAAAGAGATATCTTGACAGAAAAGAGAGTTCAGGAAAAAGCTGCTTAGTGCCTTGATACTGAGTGAAATTGGAGAAATTGGAAGTGTGAGGTGTCATTTTAAGTTCAGGGTTCAGATACTTTTACTTTCTCGTGGTACTTATTTTTTTTAGAGACTAGGTCTCGCTATGTTGCCCAAGGTTGTCTCGAACCCATGTACTCCAGGGATCCCTAGTCTCCCAGGTAGCTGGGTTTACAGGTGCGCACCACCACGCTTGGCTACTTTCTCATTTTACTGATGAAGAGACATGACCAAATTTCTGGAGTTTTTCACTAGTTTATATTTTCTTTTTTTAAAAAAAGGTAATCTTTAGTGTAATCCTGAATAAACACAAGCAGCATGATTTCAATGCTAGGCAGAGCTAGAACAAGTAATGGCTTGATTATTAATTTTCATACTAAATATACACATATTATTTGCTGGCTTGCTCCTTCCTGGTTATCAAGTAATCAAACTCCATGAAACAAAACACTGAGCTAAGATATCATCCAGCTGAAGAAATGGGAATCTCCTTGTGTTAAAAAGAGAAGTTAGTCATACAAAAGGAAACATTTCCCAGAACCCCCAGCAGATGTCCCCTGGCTTGACATTGCCCAGGATTGCTCATTTGCACTTTTTCTGAACCAATCCCTGAAGCGGAAGGTATTGACCATAACTAGTTAGATAGTTTAGGGTTTACTCTTGGGGCACAAATGGGAGAGAAGAGTAATTTGGGGGAGAAGTTAGAAGGTGACAGACAGCAGGGTGAGCTGCAAGAAAAGCCCAGAGAAAAGAAATGTTTTGCAGACAGGCCCCAATTGTAGGCACCGTAGGGGACTGGGGCTGCCTGCCTTCTCATCTGCCTTACCCCTTCCCAGCTGCGTTGCCCTCATCTTCTAAGGCTTGCTGGGCTAGATTTCCAGAGGAGCAATAAGCTGTTGTGACAAAAGTAACCTAAGTAAAACAACTGGCCTAGTGTCTTCTGTATAATAAGCCTCAGTAGATGCTTACTATCATAGTTGTTGTTGTTATTATTAATAAAAACCACCTACTTTCTGCCGTGGAGGAGTCTGCATGTGGTAAGTGGGACGGCCATAAAGCCGGAGAGTCTGCCCCTATTACGCTAGAGGGAGAGCTGCTCTGCGAGGACTGTTTTTCCTTCCTCAGTCCTGCTTCAAAGCCCCTATGGATCTCCCACTGAGACCGTGGGTTTGGGAAGGGTTGCTTCGCGGTGATGCACTCTATCCTGGTGGCCGCAGGACCCGAAGGCTGGAAAGAGGAAGCAGCATCGCTCCTGACTTGCTTGATCATAGGAGAAAATGGGGCGCCACTTTTGTCCTTAATCATCATAGGTGTGGCTTTCGGCGCCCAGTGGGTCCCAACCTCTGCCGTCTGCGTTCAAGGTTACGATTCCCACCTAGAATGTTCTACTTTTCGGGTATTCGTTAGGTGACAGTTAAAAGGCAGGGCGCTTGCATAACACGCAGGAGCAGATCTTAGATAAGCACTCCCCGGCCTCCCCCACCCGCTGTCCTCCAAACCCGGCTCGGCTCCGGGCGCTGAGCAGGGCGGGCGGCGGCCGCCGGGGCGCGGGAGGAGGTGCGGGCCCTGCCGCTAGGCCCTCGCCCGTCGCGCGGTGGCGGCTCCCGGGGCCTCTGCCCGCAGCCCGCGGCAGAGCGGAGGCAGGCGGCTGAGACGGGCAGGCCATTTGCATTCGCCGGCAGTCATTTTTATACGCGGAGGTAATGAAGTTGTCAGCGGCGCCCCGAGTGTGGCAGAGCCTGATATTCAAATAGACCTGCCGGGTGCGCCGGCCTCCCTCCCCCGCCCCCCGACCGGCCTGCAAATCCCCGGATGAGCGCGCGGCGCCCCGTTTCCTCCTGACAGCCGCGGGCGCTTTGTCTGCCCGGCTCCCCCACCTCGCACCCCGCTCCCCGCCTCCGCCTCTCGCCCTGGCTCCCTCCCTCATTCCCCACGTCCCTTTGTCTCTGCCCCTCCTTCCTTTTGTGTCTGGGAAGACTCGGCTTCCGATACCAGCGCCCCTTTCCGGGCTGACGGCCGGTGACCCCCTCAAACCCCGACCCTGCCTTGTTGACAGCACACGTGGGGGAGAAGTTAGTTGCAGTGAGGCCACCACCCTCACCCTTCGCGTCCTTCCCGCGTCCTTCTCCCCCGGCCCCCTCCAGCAGCCCCTTGATTCCCCTTTATCCCCGTCAAGAAAGAGGATCTAATGAAGATACTATCCCTTTGGCTTAAGTAGCTTTCTCCCCTTGTCGAATGCGTGTTTGTGGCTTTATGATTCCAAAACCAAAACAGATCCATCCGCTCAGGCTGCTGAGAAAAGGCTGTTCAGCAGGTGCAGCGCCAGCGAGGCTGGAGGTGGGAAGCCTGGTGCGCTGCTTTGCGACGTCTGAGCGCTGGGACCCTAGCCTCTTGCAGCTCGTCCACTAGGGCGGCCACTGGCCGTACGTGGCTATTGAGCACTTAAAATGTGACTAGTTCAAATTAGATGGAAAAAAAAAAGTCAACTGTCTTATTAATCATTTAGAAATATTGATTGGATATTGAGATGATAAAATTTTGGCTGTCAGATGAAATAAAACATTTTATTAAAATCTCTTAACCGTAGCATGTGACTAAAAGAACATTTCGAATGACGTATGGGGCTCATGTTTTATTCTAATGACAGTACTGGTTAGAGGTTTACCACCTCAGAAGCTTTCCTTGGGCTACTTACCTTATTCTGCAGTAACTTTGGTATAGGGCAGTGAGAAAGGGAAGGTTCTTGGTTCTTCAGCATCAGGCTTGGTTCTTCAGCATCAGGCACCGGGAAAAGAGTTAGGAACTACCTGGGGTTACACTGAAAACCTTGACAACACGGAATGGAAGCAGAGACTTAGATTGTGTGAACAGGCTGATCCTTTCCTTTTGTTCCCAGGAAGAAAAGACTCACACTCTCACCCCAGTCGTGCGACAATTCCATGGATCAACTGTCCGTGTGTGAAGTTGGACCTCTAGGAGTGTTTCAGTGCCTTTTAGGAGTTATTTGTCACACACTAAACTTGCTGACATGCCATTTAGAAGAGTGAATACTGTGTATGCTCTGTAACATCTATTTCATAAGTATTTTTGGTGTACATCGTTCCTCAGCCTGCACAGGCTGCAGAGTAAGGGCTCCCGGAGTATGCATTGATACGATGCGCTGCAAATGATCCAGGCATGGGGGAGTCCCCGGGTGTGCATTGACTCTACACACGGCCACAGCTCCTACAGGGCTTTTATGGCGCAGCTTGCCAATGATCCGTGTGTTAAAGACTCCCCAAATACACATTGACACGATAGACTGGAGTTGTTTGGGTCTATCGTGGCAATGATCCGCGAATAATGGTGGTGTCTTATGCACTTTCATTGAGATTGGAGTGCTCCTGGTCCTAATGGCAGAACCAGAACTGCCCCACTTAAGTCCCTCTGAAACTGCCTGTACATAGTGCCTTGGTCTTTGACCTCCTGCATCTCGACACTGGGGCACTGCTAATGTTTGTTGATGTTTTAATTGACGCAATTGAGTTAGCTTTTTTTTTTTTTCCAAGTGTACTTTTTGTAATTCAGTACCTGGATTGGGTGTCCCAGTACTGATGGCTTCCTCTAGTTAATGATAAACTGAAAAACTTGGAAAGGTCATACTTAAAGAAAGTGGTTTGGGAGATTAAGTTTGAGAGTTGCACATGAGTTTGAGAGAGTTAATGTAGAATATGTAACCTCGGTCCTGAGAAAACCTAGCTGACTAAACTGAAATAGATTAGACAAGAAGGTGATAAGAAGATGGATAACACTTTTAGGAATCATAAAGGTAACACATTCAATAGTGATAGAATTCAAACACTGCAGAAGCATATTTAGAAAATTCTCCCACTCCCTTCCTGTCTTCCACTATTATAGCTGCTAATATTATTTATATGTTCTAATAGCAGTTTTTATACATATAAAAGCTATGTATCTTTTTTCATACAAATGGATTAATACCAAAACCTACTCTTTAATGACTTGTATTTTTGAATTAATTTTATGTTGAACACCTCAGCACATTTAGATCTATTGGATCCTTTCTTGTGATTGCATGGAATTTCAGGGTATGGATGCTACAAATTAAAAACTATGCGATTTCAGCCATCACTGCTATGAGTATCCTTATTTATTTGCAGAGTTTTGCAAATTTGTTCATAGAATAAACTTTAGCAGTGGAAATGCTGGGACAAAGAGATGCACATTTAAAATGTTGATACATAGCACCCAGATGACGACCGAATGATTGCAACACCCTACCCTTCACAGTGCATGCACCACCACCCCCCACTTGAAACCAACACAACATTTGAACACAGAGGAGAGCTTAACATGTGGATGAATTCTCCCCTGAGTTCTCTGCACAACTTACGGTGAGAGCCCAATGCTGGGGACTATGATAGATGAAGGGAAGTAAGGAAGTCAGACAACAAAGTAGGAAGTTCTGTTAGTTAAGATAAAAATGATTGCTTCACTGAACTGGCTGTGATCAATTGAGTTTTGCTAATAACCCATCAACATGTGGAACTGGGCCACACTAATTCATTACCCAGCACATATTTGTTGAGTGATAAGTGACTTCACTGGATGATAAGCTCCTTGAAAACAGAAGTTTTGTCTTTTTATCTTTGTGACTTTTGAAGATTAAAGGAAGGGGCTAGACCTAATTGTTAAAAATTGTTATTGTTTATATTTGCTTGTTCAATTTTGTCCCCCATTTACTTGGTTCTGAATAGAGCTCGTTTTTCAAGATGGCTAACATTTAAGTCCTACTGCCAAAAGCGTGCAGTGGGAAAAACAACCAGAGGTAAAGTCAAAAAATTCACATAGTATCAGCTAACTCTGATGGAGTAAATCATTTCTCCAAATTTGATTTTTGAGTTGAATATTAGAAAATGATTAGAGACTGATTTTCAGACCAACAAGGAAGATCTTCTAGACAGAGGAAACCACAATAAAGGATGAAATGTTGGGAGAATGCGGGTGTGAATAGCTCCCAGGGATTACATGTGGAGTGGAAGCAGAACAGAAGGGGTAACATGGCCTGCTTAAGAGGAAGCATTGAGTCAACATTTTGTAGCACATGGGAGTGAGCTGCAGGGATGGAGGTATTCTCACTCAGGCTCTGTATGTACATGGTAGTGGGGCATTTGGGAGTCATAGAAATCCTGCAGCTTAAAGTGCTTCATTCATGAAATGGAATATATATATGCTAGATGGTTTATAACATTTCCATCAGCTCTAAAATCTACTGAACTGCCGGACTTCAACTGCCCATGAGGACTTTATCTTCCATTCTGTGTGCCAAACAGCACTGTATGATATCTCATGGTGTTCTTTCAAGATGGTAGTGAGTGACTGGTTATAATTTGCTGAAGCTAACTACCATGGTCACTTATGATCTTAAAGGCTGCATATAAATTTAGGAAAAAGAATAACAATAAGAATGAAGAAGAAAACAAAACGATAGCAGGCAATGTAAGTCTTTTGATAATTATTCTTCATATGCAGCTAAATCCTACTTTCACTGAAAGTTAAGCCACTGCTTGCATGGTTTCTCTGAAGTATGTTGCAGAGTTGGTTGACCCAGCATCCTGTTTCTTGGTATTCATTTTGTTGGATTTGATAAGCATGCTCTCTGGGGTGGAAGGAGACATTTTGACAGAAGCAATGTCTAGTGATGGGCTAGAGAGAAACTTATGTCCTATTGATTAAAAGTTTGCTCCAAATTGACACTAGTACTCTGAAAATTACTACCCATACCATGTACCCACACCCTCAGAATGAGGGATTAGGTTTAAATTCATGCTGATTTCCAAATAAACTTTATTTATGTAATTCCCCCAATTTTTAGAAAAGAGTTATATAAGTTATCTTTGAGGATACCTGGAGAAACAAAATAAACACAAGCACTCTGCCCAGAGGAGCAGCCATGTGCACAGTAACATCTTCTGTGACTGGTAACTTGCCTAAGTTGAGTTGAGGGAGTTGAGTTGTGAGATTATTGAATTATGAAAGAAAGATGCCTTGTCAGCCTTATGGGGTACTGTTTAAGGTCTTGAATTTTGCAAATGAAAACAAGGGTTTAGAAGTTTCACAAAGTGATAGTGGGAATTTCCAAAATAGCTTCCTATGAGGTCATCTAGTATATTGAATCCAAGTCAGTGACCTTGAAAGTGGTTCTTGACTCAACTAGATTTGATGTTTTCATTGGCATGAAGCAAGTCCTGGGCAATGAAAACAAATTTTCAGTTTTCTGAAAAATTAAATGGCAGCATAAGGTTGTTGAGAATATGACAAGAGAATTTTCTTTGAACAGGTGCCAGTCCCTGGTTATTGTCAAGACTCTGAGGACATTCAGTACCTGTTCAGACAGTAGAGTCTTTCATCAATGACCCACTTCCAGACTCAAGAAGGAGAGTCAAGATGACTTTGGAAGAATGGTTATTATGAAAGAGTGAGACCCTCAACTGGTGTGAAGCAGAGCAAGTGGGATCGCATGTATGGGTATCATCAGGCATCAGAAGTATGCATATTTCTACACCAGTGAGGACCAGAACTCTGAAGATACCAGGAGCACCAGATAATAGTAATCTTAGAGATATATCCCTGAATCATCCCTGGGATTTTTTATGGTCATTAATTAATATTGAAACTAATTAACTAACAACTTCACAGTCATTGTATAATTGATATACTGCAGCTATGTTGTGATTTTTGAATTCTTCTTGGGGGAACATGGGGAAAAAATTGCATTATTCAAAATCAATGTCCAGAAATTCTTATGGAATTATGATCTAGCAAAGTAACTAGATCCTATCTGGGTGTTCAATAAGAACTGAACAAAAAATTAGTGAAGAATGAAAGAACCCAACCATTAGAAAAATTGAAAAAAGGTAATAGAATTTTAAAAATCTAGTATAATACCCATGTAATTAGAGATAATTGACTGAAAGTTTAAACATGTAGATGGTAGGACCTAACTTCTTGTCTCTCAAAGTTGAAGAAATAATTTAGGAAAAAAAATCAATTTCTGAACCTGTCATGTCTGTTGAATATCCTAAGCACAGGAAGATCTCTCAAAGTAGACTGTATTTAGAATCTGGACATGTCATCAATTGACTTGAAGTCTTGAATTTCTGATACAACCAGCTAGCTTTGAATAAGTGACACATACCTGTGAACTGTCTTGGTGTCTCTACTTAGAACCATGAAGCTCCTAACAATAAAGTGAAAGCCAAAGGAGGGAAAGAAGACCCAAATATTGATTGTCAAGACAAAAGAAAGTTCCAGTAGAGAATCAGAATTTTTTGCAACTTAGGAAACATGTGGCATCTTCAGTAAAATAAATCTTGACTGTGCACAGAAAATCAGATTCCTGTTAAGAGTCACTTTACTGTGAAACCACCCCTCATACTTCACAACATAAGAATGCAGAGAACTCAGGGTCAAACCCCACAAAGTTTTAGTTTTCTGGCATGGAATGTAAGAGCTCTTGAGGATTAAACCTAAATAAGTAGCTTAACTTGGCACCAATGTTTTTAAATATAGGATGGTAAAGAGTCACTGTAGTTTAGTGGCCAGTGTAGCTGCCCTGGAAGTACTGGGTATTTCTACATCTCTTGATAATTCAGAGATAGTCTTCCAGCTTGGTTTTTTTTTTTGTTTGTTTGTTTGTTTTTTTTGGTAGGTGAAATGGTCTATGGTTGAATAGGCTAATAATTTTCAAAGCGAGATTAGCAGGTATGACACACAGTGCTTGTTCAATTTCATTTTATTCTTTGAAATTGTGTTACTTTTCATAGAGCTAATGTAGGTTTACAGCACCATATATAACTTAGGTGTATAGGCTTTCTCATCTTTTCAGAAGTATGTTTTCACACCACACCTACCACTATTGTCCCTATAGTGGGGCCCCTCTCCCCTTTGTTCCTTGCTCCCACTGTCCTTGTACTCTTCCCCACTAGCCCTAAATCTACAATCAATCAGATTTCTAGAGGTTTTTTTTTTAGGTCTAATTCTGTCTGTTCCCTTGTTTTATTTCTTTATATTCCACGTGAATGAAGTCATCTGGTATTTGTCTTTCTCCTTCTGATTCATTTTACTTAGCATGCTAAATCTTAAAGGGAAATTCATCTACCCCTGAAATCAGCAATAAAACCTTCCTGGGTGATTCTTGATCATATCCAATTTTGAGGCTCCCTGCAGTTAGGGCTGCAGTGACATCAAATGGAGTTACTGCTTGGTTCTTTGAAATACTAGAAGTTATATGCTGGAAAAAATAGGTATGATTAACAAATATTTCCTTTAAAATTATTCAACTTTATTATTTTCTCAATAGAAAAATTGTATATGCTCATAAAGTAATCAAAACAATTGTTGGAAATACAAAGATAAAATTATTTCATATACTCTCTTTTTAGATCAGTGACACTAACTTTTATTTAGGTTTTATTTTCTATTTTTAAATTTTATTTTAAAATTGATTACACACACGTGTGTGTGTGTATATATATATATATATATATATATATATATTTACATGTCATCTTCTACCCCAGATTCTCCCACCACCTTATCACCTGTGAACTATTTTAATCTCATGCCCATCCCTCCCCTGATTTTACCTTCCTTCTCTTTTGCTCTATGCTTAGTTCTGTTAACAGTTTTAAATTTTTCTTGTCTATTTGTTTGTTTTCCCTATGTCCCTCATATAAGTGAAACCATCTAGTATTTCTCTTTTTCTTTCTGGCTTATTTCTGCTAACATGATTTCTTCTAGCTCCATCCATGTTGCTGCAAATGACATGTTTGTCTTTTTTTATTGATGAGTAATATTCCATTGTGTACATACACCACAACTTTCTGACTCATTTGTCTGTTTAGGGGCGTTTGGGTTGTTTACATATCTTGGTTGTGGAAATAGTCCTGCAATTAACATCTGAGTATAGGTATCCTTTTGAGTTAGTGCTTTTGTATCCTTTGCGAAAATTCCCAGAAATGGGGTTGCTGGATTGAATGGTAGTTCCATCTTCAGTAGCTTAAGCATCCTTCACAGTTTTCCATAGTGGCTGGACTGGCTTGCATTCCTACCAGCAGTGTAAAAGTATTCCATTCTCTCCACATCCACACCAGCATTTGTTGTTGCCCATTTTTTCTATATGGGCCAATCTTACTGGTGAGTGACACTTTTAAGAAATCATAGTTGTTGCAAATAGTTTTATCAGTTTATTCCTTCAAAAAATATTTACAAGGGATTTATGTTTTTTATGAGATAAAATTTATTAGATCTCCCCCTTCTGGCTTTTGAATTATTATAAAAAAGACTGCTGCTTTCCCTACATAGTAAAAACTTTCATCTCTTTTTTTCTCCTATTATTTTTACAGTTCTAATTTTTACATTTAAATTGTTGATCCCTCTGGAATTTAACTCAGTAAAAAAGATGAGACTGGGGTTCAGTTCTATTTATTTTTTTCCAAATGGCTAGCTAATTTTTTCACGATCATATTGAATAATTTATCTTATTGCCAGCAATATAAAATGGTACTTTTATTAGGTTCTAAATGTCCACATGTACTTCTGGCTCTGCCACGGTCATTTGATCATCCTGCATTTCTGTGCCAGCGCCACACATTGTGACAGCTCATTACTATTAATTTTTGGAATTTTCCTGGCAATCCTGAATATTTACTCTTCCAGATGAACTTTAGACTTTTTTTTTTTTGAATATTAAAGAAAATCCTATTGGGATGTTGTTAGAATTGCATTTCATTTATACATTAACTTGGGGGAGAGATGACTTCTTTACATGCTTGAATCTTCTTGTGTGAAAATGAGACATGATACCTCAGTTGTTTTAAATCTGTGAATGTCCTTCTCCTGCTCTTTCTGTGTCTATCACAAATTGATTGTCTCTTGTAAAGTTTGTTTCTGGGTATTTTAATGGAGATTTGTTCATTTTGTAATTAGCCATATGGTTCTTAAGTATGTGCTTAAACAAGATATCCTCTGGCAAAGAATGCAAACTTGGAGTTACTTTGTTGTGTTTTAGGAATTGGATATGCAATGGAAACCTGTGTTTTGGAAACAAACACAAGTGGATCTTTGCTGTAACTCCCATTTGCAAATAGACTGAATAGACCCTTCTGTATAAGCTTCTTTTCTTCATCTGAAAATAGGAAACCTTGCAGGGATATCTAAGTGTTATTGATGACACTTGAATCACCCAATAGAGGACTTGGCACCTAATGAGTGGGCAGGTATGGGAACTGTTTGAGGGTTAGGCTAATGAGTTCATTTCAGAATTCCTTGCAATGCTAAATTTCCATGAAGTTTTCACAAAAATATATAGCAGATTAAAAAAAAATAGCTCTTAATGAGAGCACTATTCATACAGACTTTCCCTGCTCCCCTGCACCCCTACTTCCTGTGATAGCTGATTTAATTTGAATAAGATTCAAAATCCAGTACTGGATTCTGGTTTTGAGCAGCATCATTGCTGGGAGGTTTAGTCCCAGCCACATCACTATGGGAGGCCTGGCTCCTTCTTACACATTAATTAATTGTTGCTTGGGGAATTGGAGGAGGGACTTCAATGCGTTAATGACTTAGAAAAATACATCTGAGGTACACAGACCATTTGGAGTACCCAGTTAAGAATGATTTGCCACGTACAAGAAAGCTGAAAGAAAGCTCCGGTAAACATGGGCATTCAGCTACGCCTGTAGTTAGTCCAACATTCTTAATGGCATAATCGCCAACATAACTGATTCAGCATAATGGTCTTTTAATACTGAAACAATTACTTTGGATAATAAAATAACATTTTTAATTTGCTTGACACCAAATTTGACCTATGTGGATAATCTGATGGTGAGGTGAGGGGAAGCAGAGTCTGTTGAGTTCTAAATACATTATAAAGTGATAATATATAATGTCCATAATATACTTCAGACCTGAGGTGCTTTAAATGGCTTAGTGAAAAAATAAAATGATTATGAGAGTATGCTATTGCTTTGAAATTTACCAAACACTTAATAATTTATATATTGATTTCCTCAGGAAAAAAAAATAGTTAAACCTTGAAGCTGATGTACTTGATAAAATTTGTTCATTTTGAACACCTACTGTGAGAAATGCTGTAGGAGATATAATCAGCACATTTTTGTTGAGTGAAAAATAATACTGTCTGGGAGGAAATAAGAACTAAATTCATTGTTGCACTATAGTAATATCCTTATATCTGTCTTTTAGATACTGTAAACAGGTTCCCTTTTACTTATTGAGTTGTTTAAAATTTCATCAGCATTTTCAGTTCTTTTGGGAAGCAGGGGTATTTTAAATTCTAAAATATTCAAAAGCTTCCATGTACATACCTTCTAAATGATTGACCAAGGCAACCATCTATATTTCGGTCTCATTTTTTTTTTTTTTTTGGTATAGGCATGGACTCATATTTACATTTGGAAGGAAAAGAGTGGGGACTAAGCTTGTGAAGCATGTGCCATATAACACCAGGAATTTCCAGAATCCTCATTTCTTGTCTGAATTCAAAGTAATATTCCTATGGCATACCTGATTAAAATCTGCTAGCTAATTCCTTTTAGCTGGTTATGTTTCCCATTAAAATACAAATGTTCCTTGGGAAATATCAGTCATTTACAGCTTAGTGAAAAAGAGTTTACAGCAGCTTTCTTAAAATAATTTAAGGAGCTTATTAAGTATGCTAAGAAAAAGAATTCATGCTAGCTGCTAGCTAAAATAATTTACCTTCAAGTCCCACTCAGGGCAACACAGCGAGACCTAGTCCCAAAAAATAGCTGGGTGTGGTGGCACGTGCTACCTTGGAAGCTGAAGCTGGGGATTGCTTGAGTCTGTGGTACCCCGGGCAACATGAGCCTGTGGTTCCATGGGCAAAAATAGCGAGACATAGATTCAATAAAATAAAGTGAAATAAAATTCAAGATGGTTTATAAAGTCTTTTCCAGAGCGCAGATTTTGATGTGTCAGAAATGGGACCACACTCATCTAAAATTTCGTATATTTGTCGTATTATATGGCTGTATAATAATCCAGTGAATGACCTCACCAAAATTATTTTGCTGTTTTTCTATTGTTAGATAATTGCATCTAATAAGCTTCATCTAATAACATTTATAAAATAAATTACTTTTACATCTGTGAACTGCCTTTTTATAAATGTCTGCTTCCCCTCCCTTTTTCATTTGAATTTTCAAATGTTGCACTTTTCCTCTGTGAGACATACCTGTGCCTACTAATCCTCATCATTTTTAAGTTGTCCTCTTGCTTTCACAGGGAACCTCAGAGTAAGTGTCCTAGGTCACTGCTGCAGTTTGTGGGCTAGTACCTGTCTGTGAGCATTTGCTACCGGTCCACAATGAGAACAATACAGGATCTGAGAGAAGTGTTCAGAACTAAATAGTGATTTGACATTGCTGTGCCATCCAAGAAGTGGTTAGGGTATGGTTTTGTAGGATATGGACTTGGTTGGTTATGAGTTTTATGTGATGGATTCTGCGGGCATATTAGAACTCTTTGTTGTCCGTGGCACATTGACAAAATAAACAAACCAGTCCTTCCTTTTGGAAAGGATGAGAAGCGTTATCCTATATCAGAGTGGAGAATGCAAGCATAAGGCTTTGAAGCTCCATAAACCCTCACAGAGGGGAGTGCAGAGCAGTAGTTAAAAGGCAGACTTTGTCTACCTTGTGCAGGTTATTTTATTTCCTTGCATGTAACTGTTCGTAGTAATCTCTAATTATCCTTTGGATTTCTGCTGCGTTGTAATTTCCTCTCTTTCGGTTATGATCCTACTTATTTGCATTTTCTCCATTCTTTTCTTGCTAAGGGTTTATCTATTTTATTTATTTTTTAGAAGAACCAGCTTTTGATTTCATTGATATTTTAGAATGATCTTTTTTTTATTTTAGATGGTCTTTTTTATTTCTACAATGGAATATTATTCAGCAATCAAAAAAGACAAACTCATGTCATTCATGGCAACCTGGATGGAGCTAAAAGGAATCATGCTAGAAGAAATAACCCAGAAAGAAAAAGGAAAATACTGCATGGTCTCACTTATATGAGGGATATAAGGAAAAACAGCAAAAGTACAAGGAAAAATTAAATCTAGCAAGCAACAAAACTAAAGTATACAGCAAGGGAGGGGGAGGGACAAAAGGAGGGATTGTCAGGGAATGGACGAACACAAGTGATCAAGATGATGGTTTCACGGGTGACAAGGTGGTGGGAGAACCCTGGGGTATACAATAATGTTTTAAACACACACACGTTTATTTAATTAATCAGAAAAAAAAAGACAGACTTGATTCAGATCCCAGCTCTGCCCCATATTTGTTCTGAGACCTTCGACAAATAACTATAGTGCTCTATACCTTAGTTTGCTTATCTGTTAAAGCAAGTATAATAATAGAATTAGCGTCATAATATAATCCCACAAAGCAAGAATGGCCTGGGATATATCAAGGACTCAATAAATGGAAGCCAACATTAGTCTGTCACTAAATAACACCACAAGTGACAGGTCTGGGGAAGGATTATTTGCTTATTATTATTGCAGAACACAAAGCTTCTAGTGAAGCAGAACCCTACTTCCCATGTCCTTCCAACCCCCGCTCCCCCCTTCTTAACTGCCTATTGAGATGGAAAGTTGTTTATGTTTGTCTTTTGTAGAGGGTGGGACCACATCCCAGCAGGACAGCCTGGCTCAGAGCTGACAGGCTAAGAAATCACAGACCCTTTAGAGTAGCCATCTCTGCTCCTTTCTGCACTGTCACCATCTCATTGAAAACTCTGAGTATTTATCTCAGTTACCACATGTCCTTTGTTTGGGACTGTCCTAAATTTTATGGCCTTGTCCTGTTTACAGTCCTCTCAGGACACACACTGGTGCTGTTGGTCTAAGACAAAGTTGGAGACATCTGTCTGTGATGTGTCCATGTGGCGACACTCCACGCTGATAGACCTCAAGTTTTGCTACTAATCTTGGCCTACTTCTGTCCTGCAGGCTTGATGTACTGAGAGAACAGAAAGAGCATCAGAGCTGGTGTCAAAAGATCTGAATTCTTATCCTGACTCTGATCTCTGAGACCCAGTATCCTCATTGCAGAATGGGGCCATAAATGGGATCCTGGTGACCAAATGAAACAGACTTTGCAAGGTTTTCTGGCACATTGTAAATGCAACTGCCTTCCTTCCCATCCTGCCAGCTTGTTTTCCCACTTTGTGCTCAGCTAAGCATGAAAGGCACAAAGTGAACTCCCCACCATTGCGTGTGTTCTATGTGTCTATTATATTTATTGCTCTGTCCCCATGTTCTAGAACAATTCCTGGGGAGAGTGACTACTCAATCAGTATGTGTAGAAGAAATTAATTAAAGTGAATTACATAGTCATGTTACTTGCTGTCTCATTTAGGGTTTTTCATCTCTGAGCAACAGAAAACCCTGATTCAACTAGTTAAATATGTGAGGATATCTATTATGTCATATGACTAGAAGCTTGGAAGAAGAGAGGTTCTGTGACTAATAATTTGTTGGATCATTGACATCATCCCTGACCTAGTCCTCATCTTTCTGCTCTGAGGGCAGCTAATCTGTCCTTAGAGTCAAAAATTGGCTACTGCAGTTCTAGGTATCACATCTAAATATAGTAATATCCAATAGCAATGAAGAGAGCCCTTGTATGTCTTTCCCACAGAAACCCAGAAATCCCTCAGTGGCCCTTTGCTGGAATCCCTCCAGTTGATATTTGTTCACTGCCTACACTGACTCAGACCAGTTAGGATTAGCTTGAGTTGTGTGTGGATGGGTAGATATCTGAACAGATGTGGAAGAACAGAGGGCAGCCAAGAGTGTCAGACATACCTACTCTTTGGAACCTTAGAAAAAAAAGAATGATTAAGCAAAAATTAATTAAACAAGTGCAAGAACAAGTAAGTGTATGTGTTAATGCAAATTAGGGGCTGGGGATCATAAGTGAAGAGAAAATTGCATTTTGAGATTTGGGGAAATGTACCATACTCAGCTGCTTATTTCAAGCCCAAATACATTTAGGATTGTCAACTGGCTATGTCAAAAGGGGTGTTTACATGCAAGATGAAGTAGATTAAGATGTGTTTTGCAGTGTTGCAGTGTCTCAAGGATTAGTGCAGAGATTCAGACCCACCATTTTTAGTGCAGCATAATATCACTAATGCATCTTCCATTAACTTGAAGCACATGCTAGTTTACTTGGCAAGGTTAAATGCTTGTCTAGCATTTGCAAGGGAGAGATGGTTTGTTAAGGAAATGAGTAGTCCATGTAGGATCATATGGGATGTGTCAACCCTTAAGTTATTTTTAATCTTCTGTCATATGACATCTCACATAGAAATAACATTTGTTTTTTTAAACAGGTCTCTAGAGCCTACTTGACACATTGTGTCTGTAATTGAAGGTATTACATGACTTGTTTGGAATTAACCATATCAATATATTCTAAAATGCTTTGTAATACAAATTACCTTAATTCAGCCATTGCCCTCCCTGTAGTTACTTTGAATTTGTGAAGTTTTCTCATGTCCTCAGTTACCTACTATGGTAATCAGAACACAGGAAACCTGCTCTTCTTTTTTTTTTTTTTAAATTTTTGGATTTTGTACTACACATGATTGCATAATTGTTGATCCCCATATGGTTACCCCCCACCCCACTACGCTCCCTCTGGTCTCGTTGCCTCCTTTCTTTTTGTTGTTTGTCCATGTTTAGCCCTTTAGTCTTTTTGGTCTTCTATTTCCTTTATTTCTCAATATCTTCATTGGTTATTCCACACGCCTTTGACTTGCACCCCTGTTTCTTGTTTCCTGGTGGCTGCTCTTTCTATTGTTTTCTGCCTCTTTTTGCTGCTTCCTTCCATTTCCAAGACAAGCCTGCTCTTCTTTCTGGATCTGCTACTGTGAAATATATCAACCATGGATGCAATTAATAGAAGCTGTACAAGGTACAAAAGCCAAATATAAAAGTTGGATAGCCATCTATCTGTGTTCAAATCTCAACTTGGCAAATTGTTATCTGTGCAAACTTGGGTGAATTATATTAATCTCTCTATATCTCAGTTTCCCTATCTTAAACTGGGAAAATTAGTGCCTACCTTATAGCGTTACTGTGATAAAGTCATGAGTCATTTTATTTGAGATTCTTATAATGTTGCCTGGCTTACAATAAGTATCATGCATATATTTGCTATTTATGGTCATATGTTGAGTATTGAATCCAACATGGATAGACTAAGTCACACATGTCGTAACTTAAAGGACGCTGTTTAATTATAAGTCACTTTCTTTAGTAAAAGACCAAAGATTCAATCTCAAGAGAAACCATAGTCTCAAGTCCCTTTCTTTCTAGGTTCCTTGAAATGTAACATTACGCTCAAGGTGTGGAAGTCTTGTCCAGTATGTCTCTGATCAAGCAGTCATGTTAGAGCTGGGTAAGTGCTTCTAATGGTTACAACAGATTTTAATGAAATGACTCCATTCTTTCTCAAGCCTCTTGCAATGATTCTATTCCAGTGAGTACTGATGGACTGTCTCACTTATACCTCCCACTGAATTAGACATAGGAGATATTGAATATTACTTCTGGTGTTGAACTAAGTTGAAAATTCTTATATTGACTTGAATCTTAGTTGACTCATATCTGTAATCTGTTTAGAAATTGTCATCGCCTTCCTCCGAGAGCCAGAAAAAAAAATCCATTGAGTAGCAATCTATTTAGACATTTTAAAGTAAACATCTGCATGAATTGTCCCAGTGGAGGTTAGGATGTGTCCAATTTGCCAATGAGTCGATTCTTTCTCTATTTGTGTTCATCTGATCTGGGACTTAACACTCCACTAAGGATGTTGATCTGATGCGGACATGTGAGTCTTAGGTTGAGTTATGATCCATATAGTTCTTAGCGGCCTGAACCTTATGGGTATTGGAGACATGCTTTATCTACTGTGTTCAAGCTGGGAGTGAAAGAAAAGCAATTGACTTCTTGTCAGTTGTGGGAATTCTTTCTGCCCATCCAAGCAGCAGAGCGTTGTCTCAGCTGAGGTTCTAGCCCAGTCTGCAGCAGGAGATCTGTCACGCAGAAGCCACTTTTGGTATTCCCACACTGAACTTTCTGGGCAAAGCTGCAGCTTAGAGCCTAGGAAGATACAGGCCTGGAGGCTCACTTCTACCTCATCACGGCTCCCCAAATATCTGTGTATCAATCCTCCCACTGACTTTTTCTAAGGCAAAACTGAGAGTAGGATCCCTGCCAAGCCCTATCCCAAGATATAGTGCCCGCAAATTCTGACTGTATATTTCTGTCTCTTGTAGACCTCTTACGCTCTCCCATGAGACTTATCACAAAGTCGCTGTCCTTTGTGTTTGTTTTCCTGAATGTTTGCACAAACAACTCAGTTCTTTGTTGTAATATATGCACAACCTGTAGGAAATGCTGTTATTTTAAGAGCTACCCAGGAATTCCTCTCAGGGAGGAGATGGTCTGCACCTTAATAGAAACATTTGTCTCTGAAGATAAGCTAGGCAAAAGAGAGCCTGCTCAATCTGGAACTGGGCTGCCAGATAGCATGCTGCACTGTGGAAGAAGTGTAGAGGCATTGGGGGAGGGAAGCAGATGGTTGGTCCAGCAGGGTAAGAAGAGTGGAGCAGGCTGAAGCATGGGAGAAAACAGGATGATGGCCCCAATGGGACCTGGTGAGAGACTCTTAAGGAAACAGAAAATCTGTTCCACACCAATACTTTTCCAAAGAATTTGCCTTTAGGATCTAGGTTGTCATGGGGTGATCGTAGAAGGGGAGAGGTAATGATTTCAAGAATTCAGTCCAAAGAAGTTCTTGGGGGGAGAGAGACACAGAGAGAGACAGAGTGAGAGACAGAGTGAGAGAGAGAGAGAGAGGTAACTACAAGAATAGGAATCCTCAGAATATGAGGGTGAACATCAGATTTCCCTCAGGATGTGGGATGTACACAACCTGATATACATTTGAATCAATTTTTATTTTAATCCCAAGGGAGGAGTGACCTTAGATGATAAACTTGTCATGTCTGTGCCAGGGACAGAAAATGTTCCTGAGTCAAAGAGTTTTTAGAACACTGCTATAGAGATAACTGAAACCTTAAAGGAGACTTTATGACTTATGTATCTCATAAATAGAAAGCACATCAATAGCATTTAAAAAAGTTATTTTAAAGGATTTCTTTATTTTAATGGATAGAGATCATCTGTGGATAATATAAATATTCCAAAGATTTAATGGAGTTATCTGAAGGCATGTAGACATTAATTAGAGTTCTGTAATTAGAATTATAGTTATAGAAGCTTCCTACTGCAAAATAGAGGGCAATATTTCAATATCTCAGGTTTACTGTGCTGTTGAACATAGTACCTGATGCATTTTCATATACCATGGCTTTAATAATTCTTTCTAAATAACCATTTTGATAGATATTTAATAGTTTTTTAATTAATGTTGGAGTAAGGCCCATTTATATTTGTTCGCATCCCAGTCCTTCTGCTCTCACAGGCAAGCAGTCTGGTTGCTCCCCCTGCACAGAACCACCCAAACCGATGATGACACAGAATCCAATCAGAAAAGCAGCATAAAGATGAAAGGTCTTACCAATGAGAAGTGAACTTGCTAAAGTACACCTTTCAATGAATTTGGACAAAACTGAAAAATGTTGTTGATATCAGATCCTTAGGCTGATTACTGAAGCGTTCGATTTTTCAGTATGTCAATTCATCACTGTCTACCTGGTTATATTTAACACTTTCTCCTGTTTCCATCGCGTCTGCTGAGATAGGCAATCGCTGTCACATGATATCTGCCTCTCAGGAAGGTCAGTAGACCATTCAGGAGGCCGTGGTTTCTGTCTCCCAGCTGCTTTGATTCTTTCTCAGGTATTGCTGACAGCAGATGGAGCCTCAATGTCTTGCAAGATCTAAAATATTAATAAGATTAGGGCTTTTATCCTTCAAACGGTGGTGTAGCCTTTCCTTTTAGAGGCTCTGCAAAATGTCTTATCTGCTAATTTATAACACTGCCTCTCCAGGAAGGCCTGTCACCACTTACAGATACCAAAACACCACTCTGCACTTGTGTCCTTCCTTTTTCCTTCGTGGAAATGCTGGTTCACATTTTAAATCACTCTCATCTTTCAGACACTTGGATGAGTTTAATTCCATTTTGAGATGAGAGGTCTTGGGTGTGCTTTAATAGATATTTGAGGGGAATGCTAACCTTGGGGGGGTCATTCTTATTTACAAAATTAGAGCTGGTGTCTCCAAGGCCTGCTTAACTTTGTGGACCGCGTGGTGCTTATGAATGCATGCAGCACTCTTGCACGTGCTCCCTCTACTTTTCAGAACACAGTAATTGTCCGTGGTTCCATTTTTAGAAGCAGTGATTAAAATGCAGAGGACTGCTGTGTGATACCAATTAAAATAACCATTGTCTAGTCAACCATCTTTTTTTAAAACGGAAAATAAAATTCACTTTTCTGCATGTATACGAAAAACTACACATCATCTGTTGTGCAATTTAGATCATTTTAAGGGACACCAATGACATTAAGTTAAGATATCCCATTCTAGTCAGACAATGGGCATCAATTTTGTTAATTAAGAATTTTAGGCTCTGTAAATTTATAGTACAATTACAATTTACTTCTTATGGAAGAGGGTCTTTGCCCCCTGCCACCATTAGCAAAATGTCCACTTTTATTATTCCATTTCAAAGACAGATGAATTTTAGAGAGTCACCGGTTTTTTTTTAGCTTCGAAATTTCTCAGTGAATGTCACTTGCTTGTCAGCGGAATGCACCCAGAAAGACTTTGACTTAAGTCTTTCTTTTGCCTTCCTTTTTTTTTTTTTCTTAGAGAAAAAGCCAATTCATCAGGTAGGAAAGGACTGCCTTTTGCAGTCTCGGGTCCTGCCAGAGACAAATGACTGTAAAAATTTAAAATCAATCATTAACAGATTAGCTGTTGGTCCAAAGTAAATAGCAATCAGCTTATTAGGCATCAGGCAGAGTGAGATAAAGGGGAAGACTTATTGAAAATGAGGATGTTGTCTGGGGCTCTGGCTGTGGGGTGGCATGTGAGGAGGCCCTTCTCATTATAAATGGAAAACAAGGTAGCTGGCTGAATAAGTTGAGCCCCAGGTTGTATAAAACTGATTCCTGTGAATTTTGTTCTGTGTCATGGCCTTATTCACCTGGATTAGTACAGGAGTTGCTTCTCTTCCCTGGTCTTTCTCTGCCTTTTTTAACAAGATTGGTCAACGGCTGTTGAATCAACACCGCAAAACAGCCCAGAAATTTTGGCTGAGATGTCTTAGTTTCAGGAACTGAATCTTTATTACCTCTTTGCACATTAGTTCAAATCTCATTATTGGTTAAGTCGAGACTGGGAGTCGAAAGATTCGCTCATTAGCTGCTTCCCCATAGTTTCAGGTGTGGAAGATACCACTCAACAAATGCCATTGATGGATGCTAAGACCAGTGGGTGAAGATTTGAAGAGCTGAATATTTGAGTCTCAGGGTGTTTTTTTCCAAGATATTTAATTGTTGCAAAGGAAAACCAGAAATTTTTACCGGCGTAAAACCACTGATGGTCCCTTAACCAACTAATCAAGTTTAACGTCACTTCTAACCAGACAGTCCCCTCTCCTAAACATCCCCTGTCATGTGGCATACTGAGGACACAATGTCAGCATTCTTACTAAAAATGTATAACCTCATTCCAACTATGAGGAAACATCTGACAAACATATTCTTTAAAATAACTAAGCAGTACTTTTCTGAAGTGTCATTTTCTTAGTGCTGTAATTATCTTAGTGGTGAGGAGGACAAAGAACAGTCATGGATTGGAAGTGATTACACAGGATTCTGAGTTAGATCCTACAACAGAAAAAAGACATTATGGAAATACAGGTGAAATCCAAAGAAACGCTAGCATTGGGGGAAACTGGGTGAAGGGACTATGGGCATTTTCTATTTCTGCAACTTTTGCAACGTCTACAGTCATTTCAAAATAACTAGCTTAATAGGGAAAGGAATGATGCATCAAAAAGAAATTTCTCATGAGCTCCAGCTTCCACTGCACAACATGGCTTATAGTTGAGTTCAGTTTTGGTTTTTGTTCACAGTTGTGCTTTATTTTGATCAAAATTGGATTAAACCATTGCTTCTGGTGGGAAACAAAACAGAACAAAACACAATTCTTTTAGTGGTCACTAAGGGCCACTTCCTAGTTCCTTAGTGTGAACAACCTAAGTTTATCATGTGATTGATGGGGGCTTTTGCTATGGTAGGCAGGGACTGTCCCAGCTTGTGCAATGTTGGATTCTGAAATTTATGTGATGTGGATTTCCAGTTTGTGTGAATTTTATTATTTGTTCATTCTCATCTACAGCCTGGCTGAGGTTGACTCGCTTTATCCTGGGGGTCTGGGTTTGCTCTGACTTGAACCATGGACTAACTAGGACATAATCTTAAAGTGATGGTGAGCCACAACAGAGCAAGCTCCACCACACAAGCACATTTTTAAGCCTTAGCTTGTGTTCTAACATCCCATTGGTTATAGCAATTTGCCTTAAATCAAGGGTTAGGGAAGCACATTCCAGTGACTGTAGGAGCCAGGCACTGGCAACCCAGGACAGCCGCTCATACCTCTGACTCTCAGACCTCTTCTCTAACTGACTTAGCTGCTAAACCCCACTCCACATCGTGAATTCTGTATACCTCCATCTTTTCCCATAGACTTCTTGTACCCTTCCTTCTCAAAGCATATACAAAATTGTCTGACCAATAGTTACAAAACTGAGTTTGTTGCCTTGTCTGCTTTTCTCCATGCTATTCTTTGCCTCTCCCCAATCACTGGGTGCAAATTATTATTTGTCAGGAGACTTACATATCTGATTACTAATAGGTTGAAGCAGAAAGAATATCTTCTTTATCCCATTGTAGTGAGTTACATGTGACCCAAATAGTTTGAATTGTCAAAAAGTATTTGCTAAAGAGAGCAAAACTGATGAATTTTTCATACTCTAACCCAGCCTCTCTTGCCCTGATTCTACATTTCCTATCCGCTTGATTTGTCTTACTTTCTTATGACCCCACGTCTCACTGCTTTCTCAGTGCCTGATGCCCTCCTTCTCCTACCAGATTCTGCCTGACCATCAGCATTTACCCAGAGCCTGTCTGTGCAGAAACACCCACCCCCCCCCGCTTTCCACCTCAGGTGACTGCTCCTGTTGTACGCTGTGAAGCTCAGTATTCCGAACTATAATTTGACCCTTCAGTTCTGCTTTATTTTGCTTTTCTAACTGCGTGCATAAAGTAACAACATAAATGATCATAGGCAACTAATTAGATTGTAGTGTCTTTGTGGTCAGGGCCCATGTCCACTACTGCTTCTGTGTCCTTCCCAGCCAGGAATAGGATGTGAAGCCCATATGAAGAACTCAAGAAATTCATGATCTATTTAAAAATTTAAATTACAACATAAATCCTTTGCTTTCTCCTAAACTAGATAACAAATAAAAATGACAAAATAAATAACAAGAGCTAAGAGGTAAAGAGACCAAAAAAGACCAGAAGAAATAATCTCAACATGGACGTAAAATATTTTGAAAGAAATAGTAGCTTTAAATTAGAAGAAAAAATTGGTAATTGGAGGACAAGAACATTATTCACAAAGAAAAAGTTATTATGGATTTATATTTTTCAGCTGATGAACCGATACTAAATTTTGCAAACTTTTATCTAAACATAATAATAGATTCTATTTTCCCAGTATTTTGTAACTGAATGAGGGCAGACATCAGTCTTCTTCTCCTTTAGAGGAGAATAAGAAATTCAAGCTCAGGGCATGCCTGTGCTTTGTCAGGTCCTGTATCTGACATTCAAGTCCTGGATGATAATGCTAAGTCTAAGCTGTATTCTGGCTTCAGGCTTGAGGTTCTTTGTGCCACCCATGCTACAAATCTTGCTCTTTGAGCATAGATCCTTTCCTTTCCTGGGGGTAATTGTGTGGCTTCTGTAAAAGATCTGTCACTCTGAAGATGAACTGCACTATCAGATGGACATTTAAGGAAAGAAGAACTAGGTTGAAATGTAAGTGGATTTCAGTGTTGGTGGCCACCTGGTGTTATAACTGATGGTATAATTACTTCCCATAACTTGAGCACCAACCACAGAGTAGATCTAAGAGGCACTTAAGTATTTGCAAGCACATGCTGGATTCTGCATTTCACTAACTGGGATGATATTAGGGTAGTAAGTTTCTGATCCAAACTGACATTCAGATTTTCTGTTACATCTGTGATCAATCTTTCTAGCCTTTTCTCTCCCACTTCCCATTACTCAGTTTATCCCCCAGTTAAATTAGGAGACCCAGAGTTTTTCAAACACAGTCCCCCCTTTTCCCTGTGTTTCTGAGATTTTACTCTACCACTTACTTTCCCCTTTTAGACTTAGCTCAAATGGCAACTTTTCTTTTTTTTTTAAACCAATATCTGCTTTATTATTATTATTATTATTATT
>PVHY01013287.1:0-41818 GCA_004024945.1 Uropsilus gracilis
CCTCAGCACCCACAACCACAACCATAAGACCTTCCATCTCTGTCAGTTAAGCCATCTGGTCTGTGAGGTTTCATTCTGGCAGCTCCAACAGACTAAGTTAAGACAAGTAGCCTCATCCCATGTTAAGAAGGAAAATAGTTTCTCTGTTAGCAGGGAGGCCACATCCTTGAGTCTGATGGTACTTTCAGTCTGGAAAAAACACTGCTTTGTTTTCTTTGGTTTGAGATTTGCTTTTAAGTGCTCTGACCTAGTAGCCTATTTGAATTATTTAAAAAAGAACACAAACATTTGTTTTAATGACTGTTTTCCATGCTTCGGAAAAGAGCTCTTAAAAAAGGAGCCTTCTGATGAGAGGTAGAGGGTCAAGGTGGTGTGTTGCTCTTTTCCTAAGCTGTACAAATGCTAATAGCCTGAGAATCTGTATGGCTGCTTCCCACATCCCAAGAGCTCTCTGGAGCATTAGCATGCCTGAGCCAGAGACATTTCTTTAATTTCAAAGATAATAAAATGGATGCTCAAAAAATTTAAGACAATAACCCAAAATATCCAAATAAGAAGTATATGATGCAAACGTCAAAGGAAGCCCCCTTTCTGAGGGTCTAACCCTTCTCGACTGTACTGTGTTTCTGTTTCATTCATTTGTTGTGCTAATCTTGTCCTTTTGAGAGGATGGAGTCCAAGAATTCAGAATTGGGCCCACCTAATCCATTGTACAGAGCCTCTTTATGTGGCAGCTAGTTAAATCAACTTAATTCAAGATGTGTTTATTTAAATGAGTACCCAGTATGCACAAGGCACTAAATGAGTCATCCCTCCCCTGGCTTTCAGGAATTCATCATCACAACTGGATGATGAACTTCAGGTAAATTACATTGCCTTTAAAAATAATCTTTTACAGACGTGTCTTCATCCATTTAGCAATAAATGAGTTTCAGAAATATCCTCAGACCTCTGTAGCAGTAGCCTTTCAGCTCATCCACCTTCTGCATTGCTGGCTCTTCAAGCCCACCCAGCAATGTTGGAACAGGCACTGATTTCTTTTATCTTCCATCACAGTCCATTGGTCCAGTTGGGTCAGTCAGCCCTGCCTCAGGGATTCTGGACTTCAATCTGAAGACTCAAAATAACTCTCCATTTGGAAGCTGAACATGAAAGTGAACTCTTGGGAGCTCCCAGTTTCCAGAGGACTGCAAACAGCGAGAATGACGCCACAGGTAAGAAGAAGCTGGATGGTGGGGGTCAGCTTACCTTCAGGCTTTACCCTAGTTATTCCCAAGATGCTCAGGGAAGATGCTTTCTTAACGAAATAATCCCATTTCTGTTTTTCCCATGTTTCTACAAGCCAATGCTAGACAAGCTTTTGCATGTTATTTTTGTTGTTTCCAGTGTTTTGTTTTTTCTTTGCTTAAGTGAAATCAACTTGGTTTTGCGACTTTCAATCAAAAGCTTCCACTGAAACAAAGATCCAGACATCATTTTAGTGGCAGAGGTGGGAAAAGAAATTCAATTCACCATAGTCCTTTAGGGAAAATGAAAGTTGTGTTCAAGGGTAAATGAGTTGGTCAGGCTTTTCTAACATTAGCCTCTGGGGCCAGCACCTGTGGCACTGTGCCTTCCTCATGATCTTATTTGTCTGGCCCAGGGGTGTGTGCATATTTAAGTGGACTCACCTGGGCCTAGGAGGGAGGAGCTAAATGGGTGATGTCCCCTGGGGGAGGGGCAGGCAAGCTCAAGAAGAATGTAAAGGAGAATTAGAGAGAAACTCTTAGCTCCATACTATAAAAGAAAGAAGTTCTGACATATGTGACAATGTGGATGGATCTTGATGACAGTGTACTAAGTCAGACAGAGAGAAACAAGTATTGTATGTATTTACTTATATGTAGATCTAAAAGCCCATGATCGAGAATAAATTGGTGCCCAGAGACGGCGGTGGAGGATAGTGGACATGGAAGAAATAGAATCTAAATGAATAAACTTGACATGATAAATCAGTTCTGGGTTATGTATCTATAATATATATATAAATACGATCAGTATTATATATTTGGAAGTCAGTAAGACAATGGATCATGTAATTATTCATTATAAGAAAAACTGTGACTTATACGAGGTGATTCATGCTAACTAAATTGATGTGGTAATCATTTCACTATGATTTACAGCTAGGTAATGTCAAAAGTATACCTGTGTGATATGTGTACACAGATACACATACCATGTGCAAAATGTGTGCATTTACATGCATACACACATAAATATATATGCACATGTACCATATTTTCTTCTCTGGTCTGCTGGTAAACATTTAGGTTGTTAATCCCTTATCAGATTGCTAATCCCTTATCAGAGATATGATTTGCAAATATCCTCTTCCCTTTTTCAGGTTGCCTTTTCATTTTGTTACCTTCCCTGTGCAGAAGCCTCGTTTGATGTAGTCTCACTTGATTAGTTTTTATTTATTTTACTTTTCTGTCAAATCCAAAATATCATCATCAAACCACACCCCAACGAAATGACCCTTATGTTTCTTCTAGGAGTTCAATGGACTTGGATCTTAAATTCAAGTTTTTAATCCAACTAGAGGTTGTGGGTGTATATCATAATATAGAAATCCATTTCATTTGCATGTGGTTATCTAGTTTTCCTGATGCTGTTCACCGGTGGGACTACCCTGTCCTCATTGTATATTCTTGATTCTTTTGTCAAAAATTAATCGGCCATGTATGCATGGACTTATTTCTGGCCTTTTTATTTTCATTGATCTTTATGCTTGCTTTATACCAATTCCATATTGTTTTGAAATGTTGATTTTTTTTTGCAGTGCCTATTCTATCACTTGACTTTAAAGCATAATTTTCACAGAACAATTTACTTCTGAAAACATAATTGGAAATTGTTCTCCCCCAGTATGCATAGCCCATCCTCTCCATGTTTACTTTTCACATTTGAGAAGGGTTAGATCTAGAACTTTAAATTAAAGTCAAATCTGGTTCCATTAATTATGAAATCATGTCACCAAACTTAATATATATACTCCCTTTCATGGAAATATGGAATCAGTGTTCAAAAATATGCTAAATAATGACTGAAAGTAACACATAGCCCTAGATATGGGAGAAATTACAGTGGACATATTTTACAATGTCTTATAAGGAGGTCAAATATTACTGCTTTAATTGGTAGCATTTTCCATTCTCCCCCTCTCTCTCTCTTTCCAGTTTCTATATTACTATCATCTATTGTTTAACTATCTAATTCAGTCCTTCCTATCTATGTATCTATTTATGTATCTATGCATGTATCTATGTATGTATCTATGTATCATCTATCTATCTGTCTATCTATCTTCCATCAGTTTTTCCCCTGTATTTGAGCTTCTCACCTCCCCAGAAAAGTTGTTGTAACATCTACAATAGATTTGCTACATCATTTGTATCCCTCATGCTACCAGTAAAATATTTTGAAACAGAAACCAAGATTGTCTATGTCATAGTCATTCTCCACTGGTGATAATTAAAGTGTGATGTATCAATTATTTTTTCCAAAGGACAAAAATTTTGAGGCTCGAGTAAAAAAACAAAGAATTGTTTAAAAACTTAGATGAAGTTGAGCCCTTCCTGTTTTCTATTTCTCTCCTAATTGTCTTCTGCCTCTATCTCCTTCCCATACCACACTTGGCTAACTTTCCCGTATTCTTCAAGTCTCAGTTAACATCTCGTTCCTCGAAGAAAGCCTTCTCCAGATTCCCAAAGTAGGTTTATAGTTTTCTATAATAACCTTTCATTGATCCAGTGTTGTGGCATTTCTATTATTGGTTACTTGTCACTATTTGCATCTACAGAGGTGAAGTTTACTAAGGGTTCATCAGTTGTCTCTGTGGTATGTGTGTTAGTGAACAGTCCTTGAACCTATAGAAGACACCTAATAAATACTGTATTTTTGAATTGAATGAAATGCATCATCACAGAAACAGAAAAAGAAAAGGGATGCATTTCAGAAAATGGAAACTTCATTCATTCATATGTTTTTTCATTATTGAATCACCAGCCAATGTATTTTTCTAATCTGATGCTATGCTCTATAGAGACAGGAAGAAGAAAATTTTTACCACTGGGGATGAGAGACCTCCACTGGGGAGAGAATCACAGCCACGAATTCTTCTAGACAACCGTGAGCATTTCCAGGTGAGCATGGAGCTTTGTAAAATACATAGCCAATGTTTTGTTTGCTTGAAAACAAAAAATAGACAGACAAGAAAAAGTTTTAAATTGCCAACAGAACTGATACATAGAGCAAGAGAGGGAGAGGAGGGTAAAATTGGTGAAAGGGGTGGGCACAAGAGATTAGGATGGTGCATGGGTGATAAGGTGATGGGAGAGCCTCAAAGTAGACAATAATGCATTATATATGCATCTATATATGTATCTATATATATGTGCAATCAATTAGAAAATAATCAATGTTACTAAAAATTATAGAGAAATCAAAAAGAATCAACTATATAAGGTATGGTACATATGCATGCTTACCGTTGAATTAGTAAATTAAAGATTTATAATGTCCTTTTAATCATTTGATACGTTTAAGCTTTACCTTCTTTAACAAGGCAGATACTTAAATTCTTGTACCATAATAAGTCTATATAAAGTCCTCTGGAATTTTTAATGAGTGTAGACTTAGGTCTCAAGTTTTATTTAAAATGTATCTTTGGATAATTTAAGATATTTTATTTAATTTTTAAGCCACCAACAAATGTTCATAATGTTCTATTTGCTTAATACTGGACTAAGTAGTGAGAAAACTCTAATTTGGGGATAAAAAAAAAAACCCTGCTAACTGTGTGAAAATATTCTACCAGAAAGAAGATAATAAATATTGCATTATTCTCTACTATTTATGTGTGTATTCCACCCACTCTGGTGAATAATGAAGCGGCTGTTAAGAGTTCAGTGAAAGATAAAATACTAGTGGTCCTGAACCCCAATTTAATTAGACTCAGGCAGGATTTATTATGAGTGCAGAGAGACTGTTGAGAAGTTTATAAAAGGGAGGCTCAGTGGAGATTATCTATGCAGTGTGCATATATATTTATATCTCCAGTGGGCTCTTTTAACTCAACATATAACCTTATTTTTCTGTTGCCCAAATAATGTTCTCTTTTGGAAAAAATAAATTTCCTTGAACAATAGGAACACTTATTTTTAAGTGTGGGACGGGCTTTACCGTTGGCCAAAGGAGGCTATAAATCAAACGAGTCTTGCTCTGTATTTGAAATCTATGACTAGCCAGCTAGTGGGTGAGGAAGTGTGCTCTCCACCACAGCGCCATGGTGGAAGCCCTCGTTCCTCGAAGGCACGTGTCCTGGTGCCAGAGCTCCGTTAACTTGTGAAATTGTCATTATTCCTTTTGAGGACAAGGCCACTGGGCCTTATCTCTTGGAAAGATAAAGTGATTAAATTCTCTTCCGGGAGCACAGATGCTCACTCAGTCAAGGAACAGGCTTTCCTAGGCCACAGCTAGGCAGGTCCCTGAAAGGAAATGTCCCTTGCAGGTGGAATAACCTGTCTTGCCAATGACCATACAAAGCAAAGGGTCAGCTTACCAACATTGTGTTATAGATGACAACTTATTCCAAGGCATGAGACTGGTGGACTTAAAGTGCCATCTGTTTTGTGGGTGCATATTTTCCAAGATCTCTCTAGAGAAAATGAACACAATTCAACCTGCTGCAGAAGTTGGCTGTATGGAGGCGTTCCAGGAAAGGGGGAGCCATTAATTACATAGATAACACTGAGCTTTCTAATTCTAATGGAATCAGTTGCCGTGTCAAAGTGTCTTTCAATATTATGCTGAAAACCTACAACTTGCTGTCTTTTCATTTTCATTACCATCACACAACAGTGTGAAGAGAGTTCGTTTCTGTTTTGTTTTGTTTTGTTTTTTCACTCTTTGTTTGAACTTTTAACTAACCTATTTTTTTTTCCACCCTCCTCTCTTGCCATTACTGGGGAGTGAGTATTTATACAGCTGTTCTCATCCCTGAGCTGCTGAATGTGGTCCTGATTATTTCAAACAACTTTTGTAATTAGCTTTCAAGAAGCAAATTGCTATGTTATGTACAGTATCTGTGATTACGATAAACTGTTCTTTTTTATAACGTTTCAATGTGGGCTTTAATTGGCAAGCCCTGTCGGCTTGGTGAGCAGTCCATGAATACACTCCATACATTGAATAAAAGGGAAGAATATTTCACAGTCAATAGAATAAGTAATTTTAGCTTGGTTTGGTTTTTAAAGGATCTATTAAATCAAAAAAACCCTAATATACAGTGTTGTGGTTCTCTCTGGGGGGCCTTCTGTAACTCATAAGTGGCAAGATATCTCAGCAAGACCAGTAATTTAGGAAGATAAATCTCACAGTTCTTCGCTAGTTCTTTCTTTAGGCATTCACTGACCAAATATTTAGGTAAATGCTTAAAACCCTTAGAAATAATGGTAGGTTCTTGTCAGGGAAAAGGTCCCCAAACCTCTAGGTTGTAGTTGTTAGCAGGTAGGGTGAGAGGTTCCTGAAACCCCCAAAACTGCCTGCTCTAAATAGGTTCTGCCATCCATGCATAAAGACAAAACATACACTTAGTGTTTGAGCCTGCAATAGAAAAGAACTTTAATAAAATTAGTTTAGTAGAAAGAATAAAGGGTAATGGATTCCAAGAAAAACACCTCAAATTATCCACACCCTGGCAGGTAAATGCACGGTCAAGTAGAGTTGATCCAAAGTAGGGCCACTGAAGTCCCAAAACTTGCCACAAATCTGAGGTACCTTCTGGTGGGGACTCAAGGGAAAGGAGCAGGAGGGGCGGGGCCTGACACATCTGGAGGGAAAAGAGCCAATTCGAAATCAAGGTAAAGGCTGCTAACCATAGAGCAAGCAAACTGGTAAGATCTGGGGGTGTCTCCATGACTAAGGGGAGCTCCAGAGAGAAGGGTGGCCCATTCCCAAGGGGGTTAACCCAACACTCCCTGGACTCAGGGCAGTGATGGCTCCTGGACACTCCCAGATGATATAAAGCAAACTGGTCCATGGAGGCTGTGCGGAGAACCCTCAAACCACTAAAAGTGGAACTGTCATTCGACCCAGCAATCCCACTCCTGGGAATCTACCCAGAGGACATGAAAACACTCATTCAAAAGGACACCTGTACGCAGATATTTATTGCAGCTCTGTTTACAATGGCCAAGATATGGAAAGAACCCAAATGCCCCAAAACTGATGAATGGCTAAAAAAATTGAGGTCTATGTACACAATGGAACATTACACATCAACCAAAGAAGACAAATATATGTCATTTGCAGCAACATGGATGGAGCTGGAAGGACTCATCTTAGCAGAAATAAGCCAGAAAGAAAAAGAGAAATGTGGGATGGTTTCACTTACATGAAGGATATAGGAAAAAACAAACAAACGAATAAGAAAAAATGAGAAACAACCAACAGAACCAAACCATAGACCGAGAGAGGGGGAGGAGGAAGAAAACGGGGGAGGCAGAGGGCATGGGTGTTAAGGAAATGGGAAAACCCCGGGGTACACAATGATGTAATATAATTATAATATATATAATATATAATGTAATGTATATAATATATAATGTGCATAATATATAATATAATATTATGTATATGATTTTTAAAACTAAAAATATTTCAACTGTAAAAAAAAAGAAAAGGAAAAACCCTAAGCGCTGGGAAGCAAGATGCAATTCTTGGTCCTTTACCAATCACAAAGGCCGACGGGGCTTCAGACTGCAATAGGCCCCATTGTGACGTCTCTGCCTCCCTGGTTCCATGCGCCTGGGAGTCCCGCTTCTTTGCTTCTTTTCTCCAGCTCTCTGCCTCCAATAGACTTGCCTCCTTTCACTTGCAGCCCAAAAGGTAGTGGGGTTGCTGCTCCAGTTTCCTTGAATACCAACCTGCGGTGGCCTCGTAACCAGGGTCCAACAGTGCCACCACCAGCGCTCAGTCCCTGGCTGGGGAACTAGATATGAAGACCACAGCCACACAACCATGGCCACCCCCCGGGTCTCCCACCATGTCTGTCCCAGGTGTCTCCTTCCACATTTCCCAAGCCCCTGACACAAGGCCAAGGTCAAAAAGCAAGTGTGGCTTCTTCACTCGTCTCTCTGCTCCACGTGCCTCCGCTAGTCTTCATCTCTCCTGGCTGCTTCTGCTCCCTGCTCAGTCCTTTTCCCAGCCTTTCCTAGCTCCACCCTCCTGCCCAAATCCACCCTTCCATAGGGAACCCAGAACCTCCCTTTCCCAGGGGATCACCCTGTTATAAGGCCAGGGTTGGTGGGGCTGAGTCCAGAGAAGACTGGCTGCCTCATCCCTCCAGTGAGGAGGCCATCACCACAGGGACACACTGTTTCCTTTCTTAGATCCACAAGGGAATGTGTTCTGGAGTTCTTTTTCCTCTACCCTGCTTGCTGGGTTTGTTGAGGTCGTTAAAATCTCTAATTTCGACCGTAGCCGTTAGATGAGTACGAAATGAACTGTGCGTGGTTAAGAAGGCTGTCTCTCCCGTAGAAATTCAGGACCAGAGGTGGGAATGAGACTTTGGCATCTGTCTCTTTCAGAGGAGGGTGAATGTGTTAGAAGCCACACAGGTCTTTGCCTTGTACTTCGGAAGCAGGTATGATATCATGACTTTAAGTGATGTCTGACATCTATTAGAATTTAAAGTGTCTGTGCCCTTTTCCAGTGAATAGGGGGTGAGGGATGATGATAGGAACATGCTCTGTCACGAGCAGTCACTGTAAAGAGCTCTCCAAGTGCCCTGTAAATGTCATAAAGGGCCAAACAACGATCAAGGTAGAAACGTAATCCCTACGACACTCTGAAACCTCAGCTCTTGGCAAAATAGACACAGTACAGTAAAAGTAAGATGTTGTGGTTTTCTAAATCCCGCAGTATTAGGAACTTACATTGAATTGATAGGGGCTGTGGTGAAATTGGGGGGCCAAATTGGGGCCAGCATGGTACTGCTGCATGGGAATAGCAGCCATTATGCCCTGATGGGTGGAGACTTGGAGAAGGGAATCCAAGCCTTCTCACGAGAAAGAGGGGATTTAAGAGAAAAACTGAAGAAGAGGGAGAGCAGAGGAGCAGCAGGGAGACCAGATGCCTCAGAGCTGCTATTATCATGTGCGTCAGCAGGGCAGGGAAGCCCTGTGGGCTTCCAGTAACATCTTGGGCTGATGAGGAGGCCAGGGAAGCACCCTGGAGGAACTCGTGACCTTTGGAAGATGACTTGGAGGCGTGTTACTTGAAGACTTGCTTTAATTTTGAAACTGCTGGAATCTGGGACTTGTCTGGAGACCCGAAGAGAACTTGCTGTGTTGCTGTTTTCATCATGAGACGTCTGAAGTGGTTGCTGCTGTTGTTTCAAGTGAGTCTTGGTGATTCAGGCCAAAATAAGGCCGGAGCTGTGCCTTTTGAAGGAGGAAAGACAGCACCATCTTGGTTTCTTTACCGGCTGATCTCCCACTTTTGAAGGAGGATCGACGATGCCATCTTGGTTCCTTCATTTGGATTGAAGGTAGGACAGCTGCCACCTTTACACATTCACACATGTGAATTCACACCTTCATACATGTGGCTAAGGACCCATGTGTAGTTTTTTGGACTAGAGTCTGGACTATGTGGTAAGATTACCCAAGGTCCTTTGTATTACCTGTGACTTTTGCCTATTTTGTCATGTCAGTGAATAAATCTGTTTTTTCCTCCTCCTAAGGTTAGTGTGGTCTGGCTACTGCTTGTGTGCGCTGAGTCGAACCTGATGCATGCCTGGTTTAAAGGGCCAGCTGCTCCCATTTGCAAGTTTAATTAAGTACTCTATTTTGTTGGTTTTCTTACCTGATTTCAGAATCACTTATGAAGTCCTTTTGTGTCAAAATATATTGAGATTTCTAATGCAATGCAAATCTGGTGTTGCTTACCAAGGTTAGTTTTCATAATATGACTTTTGGTTCTCCCACTACTGTCTTAAATCAATTGTGTACGAGATGCCAAGTGATCACATAATTATCACCCAAATCAGGATACTTTGAAGAAGAAACAGGTGTTCTTGGTGGAAACAAATAGCAGACTGGACAGCCCAGCACACATATTCCCCCCCCCCCCAACACAGGCAGGGTCTGACTTCCTTACATTCTGAGGTTTTGCAGTTCTCCTTTGTGGGATGAGGGTTTTTGAGGGTTTGACTGAGTCAGTATGAATTTCCTAAAATATCATCCTCTTGCATTTAGTCTTTTCAGGTATTTTACTTACTATCCTTAAAAATTGTAGGTTTTTAGCAGCCAGAGATTAATTTGCAAACATATATATATATATATATGTGTATGTATGTATGTATGTATGTATGTATGTATGTATTTTCCCAGTGGGGAAGGGTGGGATATATGTGGTACTAAAAGAGTTGTTCATTATTATGAACATTTAGCTTCATTAATTCTATAGCTTATCAATAAACGTTGTAAATGCTTCTATTGCAAACGACTACTAATCCGTAGTGTATTGTAAGAGACAGAAAATTAAACATATAATCAATATACAACTTGGTAAGTACTTTCCGATAAGTGTGTACAAATAACTGGTAAAGGGCATGCTAGGAGGGATTCTCAAAGGAGGTAAGGTTTCGGCTGAATCTCAAAAAATAAACTCAATTCATCAGTATGAACATTTCAGTTCTGATGAGTGAAAGGCTGGACGATTTCAGAAGTGCGGTGTGTTGGCATAGGCTGATCTGAGATCATGTCAAAATAACTGAGTCTGACTGTTGCTGAAATTGAAAGGTAAACTAAAACCAAATCATGAAAGGTACTGGGCAAAGTTAACCATAAGGTTCATAGGGAAGGCCAATTTCTATAGAACCAGGTGACAACTAGAGTCAGTCAAAATTGACTGAAAATCAGATATATTCTCTATAAAGCAAAATTTTCAATTAAAAAATAATAACTCCTACCTGGTGGTTTTAGGCACAAGAAAAAAACCTGAAAACTGAATTTTCCTGCAGAAAAGACAATGCAATTGACATGCAGATTACCTGGCCATTCACATCTTAAATCTTTTCAAATGACTTACTGTATTATCTCTGGGAGGAATAGGGAAAGGGGATGATTGTCTGCTTATTCACAAGGTTTAGCAAGTTCATTTTAAAGATTAAGCCTCTCTAAACATAACACAAACTAATTTGATTAGATGATCTGACTGTTCATTAAATTAATTTGATAGGAATGTGTGGAATACATTATAGATAAAGAATATATATTTTAAAACCACTACAAACTCAAAATCAACAATAATTTAGCATGGATTAAATGGATCTATCTGAGAGAAGAAACTACATGGCAAATTTATATTTTAAACATATTTAAGTTTACGAAGAATAAACCTAAAGTTGAAATAACTTGTGGAAGAAATGGCTTGCATGCAAATGCAAAATGTAAATTAAATAGTATTGAAGTTTCTATGTGGAAAATGCTGTGGTAGGATGTGGCTGATGTATTTGAAAGACATGCATTTCTTTGTTTAAAAATGTTTCTATAAGGCAGTTTTTCACTAATTCAACCTGACTCTCTCCAACTGCCCCTCTTACCCTTCTGATGCTAACTCAAGGTGATGACATTTTACCACTGTGGCATTCTCCATTTCCAATTAAGGATGATATTAGGCAAATCAAATTCAAAAATACAGCAGAAGTTGCAAAACAAAGTTGAAATGTGTAAAGATTGCTGATAAGGTATGAACACAAATAGATTACCAGGCCAGGGTTTTTATGAAGGACTTACTTTGAATGATAGATCACCTAAATTATGAGTATTGCCAAGATGGGATGAAATCTACCAAAAGTCATTTTTTTTTTTTGCTTTTTAAAATAGCAAAATATAGTTAAGTCCCTAAAACAGAATGTAATAGCAATCAGAGGTAGATATTTTTAAATGAGGAACATAAATATTAGGTGTTAGAATAAATTATTCTCTCCTTGTTATTTATCTTTATCTTGCAGCTATTAAATTAATTGTACTGAGCTCATGGAAATATGAAATTAGCATTATAAAAAGAACTGGTGATGTGGAGTGAGCAAATATTTATTGAGTGCCTACCATTTAATGACACAAGACACTGAACAAGGGATATCTTTATAAGTGTACTCACTATAATGTCAGCTATTTTTAAAAAGAAACATTCCAATACGTTCCATTGGAAGAATTCCTATTTTTCATTTACTGTTTTTATATATCCCACCTCCCCCTCCAAAGCTTTGAAGTTACCAATTTCTGAAGTATATTTTAAAGCATGGAAAATAGTACTATAAGTCAGCATACATCATATAAACCCATGAACATCATCCAAACAAAAACACTATTAGACTCAGAAAAGAACGCACCACTCCAGCCTCGCTGATTAGAGTTGCCTCCGAAGATTTGGTGCTATTTGAAGGTGGCGTCAGTATAGCCACTATGGAAGGCTGTGTGGAGGACCCTCAAACTAATGAAAATGGAACTACCATTTGACCCAGCAATTGCTCTTCTGGGAATCTACTCAAAGGAGACCTCAATACTGACAAAGGAACACCTTTACTTGGATGTTTATTGCAGCACTATTTATATTGGCAAGGACAGAGAATGAACCCAAATGTCCCAAAACAGACAAATGGATGAAAAAGATGTAGACTATATATATATATATATATATATATATATATATATATATATGCTATGAGATATTACTCAAAAACTAAAAATGACAAATTTGATGAATTTATGATAGCATGGATGTACCTAGAAGAAATACTATTAGAAATGATAGTAGCAAGTCAGAAAGAAAAAGACAGAAACCAAATGATTTCACTCATATATGGGATATAGGAAAAGCAAACAAAAGGCCAGGTGAAAAAATCAAAACAAGCCAACAACAAAAATAAAGTACACAACTGGGGTTGGGGTGGGGTGAGGAGGAAAGGTCAGGGAGGGGAGGTTGTGGATGAACCCGGGAAATACAAAGGTGTGAAATATATATATATATATGTATATTATTTGGGGGGAAAAAAAGAATAGGACTTCAGCAAAGGGAGTTGCAGGAAAGCATATTTCAGATTCCAGAAAAGACCTCTGAAGGAGGAAGTGGGCACAGGCAGTCCATTAGAAACAGGGTGCCCCCAAAACCTGAGTTCATTTACCAGAGAACAATTGTGGGCAAGGAAGCTGCCCCTCAAGTCCCTCACCCACCCAGAAAATCCAGGACACCAGAAGGAGAATCCACGGGCCCAGCCAATCAGCATGAGCCACAAGGCAAGAGCCGACCAATGGCCAACCCTGACTCCTTGCCCACTCTACTCTCTTGAGCACCAACTTCCCACACTATGCTGACTTTGCACTAGGATCGCTCTCTCCTTGAGCTTTCTTGACTTTCTCTTAGCAATTCCAAATCCCTCACTGCTCAGGGCACTCCTATTCTTCCTGCCTAGCAATAAATCTCATGCTTTTCTGTGTCTTTAATCTCAATGTTGCATTCTTTCCTGGCCAAAGACAAGAGCCAAGAAAGAGCCCACCTGAGATCCCTGGTCTCCGGGTCTGCTCCCCCAAATCCTGATTCACTTTGCTTAAAGGAAACATGGCTGGTGAGACTATGACCAAAGTCATTTGAATGGCGTCCATAGGTCTACTTTGGTTGATGGTGTTTGACTTGGTTGCCTGGAGCAGGGAGAAGAGATGGTCCTTGCATTGGTTTTCCTCATGTCCTGAATGTGTATAAGAGCAATGATGAGACTGGGGATGGGAGATCCTATGGAGAAGGTGGACTGAAAAACTGGGGGAGACAGAAGTAGGGCACCCCATGGACTGTGGTGGTAAGTTTTCTGTTGGTGGGTATGGAGTCCGTAGCATACATCTGAGGAGGTGTGACCCTGTACCCTTAAATTATACACAATGCCATAAACCAAAGTGGCCTCAATACAAAAAAATACAATTAAGAAATTTGTAAAAACTAGACCATATTATATTACTGAATGCTTCAGAATCTCCATTTTTTCCTTCTAAAATAAGATTTATAACTGGCAACTGCAAAAATGTAGTAAGATAGCATAGGGGCCCATTATTCTGCTGTGATTTTTACAATGGGAAAGAAACCTTTCAAGAAAGGTCTTGAAAATTCAGAAAAATCACTTTATCGAGTGCTTCCAGGGTTCCAGGTTTGTGGAATGTGGAAGTAGTTAGAGAAATGGAGCTTCAGATAAGAGGAACACCTCCTATCTCTCTAGCCCCCTCTGGCACACTAGAGGGTGGGCAACAACATGTCTTTCATCTGTCACCCAGCTTCCTAACCTCTTTGGAATGTCCCGAGAAACATATGACCTATTAGTAATTTGCCCCCACGGGTAAATTCTCCTGTTATCGCGCATCCCCGTATCCTCCCTGCTGCATGTCATGCATGCTTTGCTACTTCCTCGTGACATCACTGTAATATTTTCTTCCTGGGGTATATAAGGGGCTTCACAGCTTCATTCAAGTTGGACCTGGACATGCTTCCCAGGATCCCCATTCTGTGGACTGGCCTCAGAGATCGCTATCAATCTCTTCCATCTCATCTCTTCTTCATTCTACACACAACTCTTAACAAAGGCTCTCTTGTAAGCACTTGCAAACACTCATTGCTAGAGAAAGTACATTTCCTCAGATCTCAGAGCTAGAGTCAGGGTTTGGACATGCCATCCAGTGGGGTGTAGCTGTCAAAGCAAAGATGCTGGGGTTGGGGGTGTCTGATTGGCTCCTGGCATCACTGCTTTGTAGATGTGAAATGCTGTAGCGTAATCACTGATTCTTTTCCTTGTTTCTCCTTATTGTGTAAACGAGAGCTAATCCCTGAGTCAGTAAGACAGTAAAACTTACTAAGAGCAGAGATGAGCTGGTCTTGCTCAGTCCTCACCCCACACCCCATTATATAGTTTGCCAACTCCTGGCATTGCCAACTTCCATTGTGTTATGGTATTTGGAAAATCATTTAACTGACATTTCTGCCCTCACTTTCCCCTACTATCAAGCCAACACCAAAGCATTATTATTAAGATAAAACTAAATGATGTGTATAGAAATGCTTTATAAACTCAAGCTACTACAGACTTCAGTTTTTACAGCACGAAGTATAACAAAATATGAATGACCCTAACAGAAGATCACATCCTTTCCTATTGAAAAGTCATTGACTCCAGTGTTCCAGAGTCTCAGAACCTCAGAATTCAGTGATGTTTGAAATATTTCCCTCCTAAAAGTCATAAGGATCCATGATGTGTCTCAGAACCTTTCAGTCATTTTTGTTCATTGTTTGATCTCTCATGTCAGGAGTTCCAAAGCTTGCTCTTCCCTGCTCTGGAGTCATGGGGGAATTGTATCCTGGAACTAATATGGTAAGGATAGTTCATCAACATGGACTTAGTGATACCTGCTGAAAAGAAATCAATGACAGGAAACATTTGCCCATTACATTTAGCGATCCACTGATTTGGTTTATTCTTTCAACAAATATTGATTGAGTATCCATTATTAGCCAAGCACTTCAATATCCTACAGATACAGAGATGTATAAAATGCAGCCCCTGGTCTGAGTTAATAGACCAGTTACTGAGAACCAAGCCATTTCAGAAGATGAAAGTCTTCTACCTTGAATGATTTAGCAAGCAGCAACCTTTGGGGTGTCTATTCTCATGTGTTGCTCAATGGAAGATGGATGGGTGTGAAAAGACATGCAAAGAACTTCTTCACCAAATGTATAGCCATTGGCCTGCTAGCTTCATAATTTTTGTCATGTCTATAAATTTTTTATGTCATCACCACTAGTTCACAATTTTCTATAAAACAATTCATAGTTATAAATGTAAGTAGATTTATGTATAAGGAAAGTTCTCTTTTGTTTGTACTAGTTTAATTTTTCTCTGGTTGAAAAATTAAAATAATCCACAGGCATAAAAATAATAAGGAAAAAATGCTAATTATGTTACTAAAATTTTTTGTGTGACCACTAGTGATGTACACTTCGTATTTGGGGTAACAGTATTTGAAGGAGTAACGAATTCAAGTAGGGATTTTAAATGACCTAATAGAATCACAGACTGTTTAGTATGGAAGGAACCTTAGGAATCAGGAAATCTAATAGCTCACCTTTTACGGAGCCAAGGAAAAAGATTTTTTCCCAAGATGGCAAAGGAAAATCTTGAATTGAGAACTTACAACCTCTAATCTTATGTTCTCACCAGTGCTGGGTGGAATTGGATTTAGCTTTCAACATTTAATGAGCCTGATAAATAAATTTGTAGATCTCCCATTTGAGCCTGCATCTCCTACAGACTGGCTAGGAAAAAAGCTTGATTTATTATTGGCTGTTCTTTAGTAATGACAACAATAACTTTAAAAACCCTTGTGCAATTTCTGATTTCACTTGGTGCCACCATCCACCTAATGCCCAGAGATAAAAGAGGGCATAGTGGCACTTCTAAATAAACATAAAAGTGTTTATTCTTCTTTCCCCTGTCCTCTCACCAACAGAAAAGAAATATATATTAAATATAATATATATTGTATCCCTCACCACCACTACTACACCACCCCCTCAAAAAAGGAGAAAAGTGGATGTCCCAGCACATCTTCTAGGTTGCCCAGGAGTCGAGAGGCAGAAATGGAAAGTCACCATGGCGAGTCTGCAAAAGGAGAACAAGATGCCCCACCCCTTCCTCCCCCTAACAGCCAAGAGGACCTACTGAGTGATTAAGACTTCAGGTCCTTCAGCTGGAACCCCAGGGGTAGCCACCAACTGAGCTTAAATGAGGGGGTTAAGTGAAAGTGAGCTGAGTGCACAGGGAGACCCCAGTTCCTAACCTCACGCCGCTCCTGGGAAATCAGGTCATCCCATTGTGATGAAATAACCAGGCCACATGAATGACCCACAAATCCTAATACTTGAATATCCCATAACCAAAGGAACGATTTTCCCAGTCAATTGTCCATGGTGAGACTGACCAACTTAACCTGCCACATCGCTCTTGAGGCCCCAAGAATCACCTTTTTTCAACAGCTCTCTTTTACTTATGTGTAATCACCAGACTTCCTAAGGCACGTTAGGACACTTAGTGTAAATGTCAGTGACTGCTATAAACAGAAGAAATAGCTAGAAGTTGAAAGATAAAGGAACGAGAAATACTCAAGGAAAATTATGTTTCATAATTCCTCAGAGAAGGAGGAGAATAGCATTCATGAAATAAGAACAGATTGCTAGACAAAAATGAACATGTACAAATCAAGTAAAAGATCTTGGAGACTGTAAATAGGAATGGGAGGGGATTTTTTAAACAATCAATGAAAGATTTGGAGTTGAAAACAGGAAATCACTCCCCCCGCCTAAAAGGTATAACCAAGATACAAAGATTTTCAGAAGTGAATCTCCCTTATGGGACTTACACAGATTTGATCTATTTTAATTAAAACAGGAAGAGTTTCCCAAGTAGCTTATAAGTATTTTTATTCCCTTCGGTTATGTTAGACGTGTTCCAGATGTCTGTTTCAGATGCTTCCGTCAAAGAGAATGTTTTAAGTCAGTGAAATGGCAATTTGGCCAGAGAAAAACAGCCTCCTTGTAGGTCTGTGATATCATCATCTTCATCATCATCATCATCTTCATCATCATCATCATCATCATCATCATCATCGTCATCATATTTCTGTTTGATCATGTCCGTCCAGTTAGCTTTCAGTACAGTTGGAGTCAGCTGTGTCACACATCTGGGGCTTAACTCAGATGCCTGTTTCAGTGAGCTGGGTCATGGGGCCTTCAAGTGGCAGAGCCTGGTGGAATGGGGTTGAGGAGTGGTGGGTGGAGGGGGGTAAAGAACTTTCTGATGACAACAGCACAAAACCCTTGAAGCTGGCATGTGTGGTCATTTCCACAACTCACAGATAATGGGGACACCCACGGATTCTTGATCTGCCCTTACCCGATTTGCTTTGCTCATACTCACAATTGTTTTCAAGTTCTAGATCACAGCATCTACTGTACAGGAACTGTGTCGGACATGCTGTTTCGTTCTAACAGCCTCATGGTTACTTTGCTTCCAGTTTCTCAAGTGTTCAGTTCCCTTTCACTCTACCCAGATGCCCTCTCTGTCTTGGTCAGGCTATTCACACACCAGCTCTGACCGCCTCCACCTTACGGTCACTTCCTTGTGGTAGCCAGCATTTCCTTCCCAGCAGCAGGAAAAACAAAGACTTGAAATGAGCTGGTTAGACTCAGATTTAAGACCTAAATCGGCCATTTCTCAAAGACGTGACAAGATGCCATAGTGACCAGAACCACCTGGTCCTCCATCAAGGACTGTGCTAGAAGATTCTCCAAGAATACACTTTTCCTTCCTGAGCACTTAACTGTCCTTTGCACTTTCTGAACTCCACCTGCTTTTTCTCATTTCATCCTCACACCAAGGTAGACAGTCTTGCGAGCCCCATTTCACCTAAGGGGACCCTGACGCACGTGGAGATTAAGCCCAGCACTCAAGATCACACAGCATCAGGGATCAGAGCCCGGAATCCCACACCAGAGCTTGAAGCCCTGCACTGCCTGTTCCATGAGTGTGGAAATGCATCTCGATAAACTTACAATAATAAACCAGACGGCTTCTCGCCTGGTTTGTCTGAGTGGAACACTGCTGGAAAAGGGTTCAACTGAGACTCTTCTCCACCAGATCCAGAGCCAGCAGAACAGAGTGGCAAAGGGAAGGGCTATGTGTGTCCCAGCAAGTAGAGGTAGCTCCCAGCAGCAATGGACCCGGCCACGTTACTGCACTATCCCACAGATCTATTGTGAGACCTTAGGAAGCCCCACACTGCAGCCTCCAACACAGGCCAGCAGTGCATGGCTCAGAAAGTACCCCCATCCGCCCTGGTCTTTCCTACAGAAAAGACCACTTGAGCACGCAACTTCCCGCAGAACAGGTTGTCCGAGTCACTTCAGCAGCATCTCAGGTGACGAAGGTGACAATTTGATAGATGCACATGTGTGTGTTTCTGAAACCCACATCCAGAGACACAAATTAAATAGGTCCAGAAAGGGTCACATTTTGGATTTTTAAGGAGCTGCTAAGATGACCCCAAGGGTGGACCAAGTGCAAGGACCACTTCTCAAAGCAACTCCCTGATGCCCCCCTCCCCCACCCCATCTGGAAACACCTGTTCTTTCCCCATCCCACAGGGTCACTGCTGCCCACTGGCATGGTGCCTCCTGTTTTTGCTTTGCTGCTTAAAGATGTCTGTCCCAGTGCTCACCCATAGAGCTGCTCTTTAGTTCCTTGTTGAATGCAAAGCACAATGTATTGATATTTTATTCATCTATGCTATTTATTCATTATTTATTTATTCATTGTTTTGTTTTCTTATTGTTTGTGTACCTAGCTTGTTTGTAGGCATGAGCCTCTTCCCTCCCCTTCCCCTGATCCACACCTCTGATCACTCCAGTTCCTTTCTCGTTGCCCGCTGTTGAGCGATGATTGGCTTGTTGGTCTCTTCATTTTCTTTTCTGAAGCAGTGTCCTCCTGGGTGAAGACCTACATCCTGGGGCACTGCAGACCAGGCTGACCAGGTCCCCAGGAATAACATTAGGGCAGTGGCCCATCTGAGCATGTCAGAAAACCTCCCTCCAGGCAGGTGTGTGAAGCGGCTCTCCCAGCTTCTTCATTGTGGCATTTCCTGTGGTGGAGGAGACGGTCTCTTTCTCCAGACCCTTACAACCTCTGTTCAGTGTCTACTTGTTCTTATTGACCATCTCTTATGTTTACTCCAATGTCTGTCCCATGGCGCTTCTTTGTCTTGCAGCTCTGGGGTCTGGAATCGGGAGAGCATCTCCCAACAGGTGTTTGGAGGGGGCAGCTGGTAAACTGTTGGGGTGGGGGCTGGGGAGGGGGATCCCCCTCTAGTTCATTCCCACCTCCATCAGTCCTCGTCTTGAACATGAAAAGCCACAAGCCAGATGCAAATCTATACTATTTATTAATCCTTATTCATCTACATGATTTGTCTGGACTTCTTCAGTCAGTCTCATCTCCTGTTAATTTCCCATTTCTTTCCAGGCAATGTCTTGAGCCCTCATTTCTCCCGTTGCCACATCTTTGCCTCCTCTGCCTTTGTTTCCCCATGCTCCCTTCTGTCCCAGAGTCCCCACTCCCTGGACATTTGGGGAGGTTGTCTGTCTGCTAAAAGGGCCATAGATGCATGTTTATTGGAAGGACAAGGAGTGTGGGAGAGAAGGAGAGTCACAAAGCCTCTTAATTATCTATTCCTCCGCCACGTTCTCCCCGGCCCCTGCCACTCCTGCTTTCTCAGCAGAAAGTGAGCAAATTGGAGATAATGGCAGGGAGGTTGCCTGAGAGCGGGAGCAAGAAAGGGACTAAACATAGCTAGAGAAGACAGTGTTAGCAAAAGATGGATGCTGTGTGCTTTGAGACTAGAGAAAAGACTGGGAGGAAAAGCAGACTTAGGGAGAAATCTATTGACCTGGGTTAAGAGTGGCCAAGGGGCTTGTGCTGGACTGTCGGGAAATGTGGAGGCGGTGACCTCGGAAAGAGGATGATTCATCATGCGGGAAGTTGTGCAGGATGAGGGGTTTGGAAGAAATGTCCTCATTCACGAAAGACTCCAGGTCCCGATAAACCACCAACTGGTGGAATGTATGCAAGGGTCTAAACAGATCCAGACCTTTCCTGCTGGGTGGGTGAATATTTTGCCCCCCTCGTCCCCTCAGGATAAGTGATAGGAGTCATAATAAGTTGATTAAAAATCACACTGTCCATTGCATTATGTAACTCGATTCTTTGATTTCTCAGAGTGATCATTCCATATGTATTCTAAGTGAAGGAAAAGTATTCATTTGCGTTTTGTTTTTGTTTGTTTGGTTTTGTTTTTGTTTTTTGAGACTAGGTCTTGCTATGTTGCCCAGGGTAGTTCCGATCAGGGATCAGATCTGAGTAGTCCAGATCCTGGATCAGTTCTGGGATCCCGATCCCACAGACTCAGTCAATCCCCAGCCTCAGCCTCCCAGGTAATTGGGATTACAGGCATGCACCACCACACCCAGCTATATTTTTGAGACTAGGTCTTGCTATGTTGCCCAGGGTGGGTCTCGAACCCATGGACTCAAGCGATTCCTAGCCTTGGCCTCTCTTCCTAGGCTGGGATTAAAGGCATGTGCCACCACGCCCAGCCCTAAAGTATTCATTTGTTTAGTGCTCAGAGTAAGTCCATCTTCTGTTCGCCCTAGTTTGCCAGACTGGCCAGGTGTCAAATCCTTGGCAGCTGGTCTTCACCTGGAGGGCAGGTCTGCGGGACAGGAAAGGACAGTTGTGGCAGGAAGAGGATGACTGTAGATGGGCTGGGGCCAGGGTGCCTCATTCCTTTGCTGAACCATTACACAGCAAACTCACAGCTAAACATCAGCACCAGCACCTGAAAGCTGGTGTGAGGCCCCTTCGGTCCACTGGAGACCCCTGACTTCCTCTCCCTTCAGGCCTCCAAGCTGCCCCCTAACAAACCATCTCAGTCCCTCAGGCATTTCTGATTTTGTGTGTGCTCCCACAAAAGTTTGCACGAATTGTGTAAGCGCCCTGTTCACCATGATGTATCTTAAATCGTGGGATTCATCTATCTCCCAATTCCATGTTGAGCTTCTCCCAGCGGCATTGTTTTATTCATGGTCCTGGTCCTGGTGCTGACAGAAAGGGAGGGAGGCTTACAAGCCAGCAGTGGTAAACAGAATGAAAATCAGCAGCCTCAAATATTCTAATGATGTGTCGGTGGGAAATGGTGCCCAGTGCTCTCACTCAGGGAGAGGCCGAAAATCTAATTCTAAGATTGAAGAGACTGAAAGCCCAGTGGCAAAACAAAGAAAGGAGAGTGTGCCTTGGAGTGCTGTCAAAGTGGAAAATGTCCGCCACAGGGGCATTGCAGCTCTTGCTTCCAAGTCGGCCCGAAAGAACTCACAGCTGAGAGAGTTAGAAGGTCGCCCACTGCTGAAACTGATCTCCTCATCTGGGAGAAGAGGAAGCTAAGAGGTGAAGTAGGTACAATCTTTAACACCCAGTAACTGTTATTGTGATCACTGGTTTATGAGATGCTGGTGTTTTCATTCAAGCAGATTTGTCCAATGAGGAAAAACACTACCCTGCCATGAGGATTATCAGCCACTTTGCCCATGTTTGGAATGTCAGAGAATCTTGGGTAAAATATAGAAACAGAGTAAGCCGGGCACGGTGGCTCGTGCCTGTAAGCATCAGCCCATGAAGCGGCAGGGGCTAGGGATCGCAGTTCGAGTCCCGCCTGGGGCCCGTAGCGAGACCTAGTTCCACAAAATAGCTGGGTGTGGTGGCGCGCGCCTGTAATCCCAGCTACCTGGGAAGCTGAGGCTGGGGATTGCTTGAGTCTGTGGTACCCCGGGCAACGAGAGCCTGCAGTTCCAGGGACAAAAATAGCAAGACCTAGTCTCAAAAAAAAAATATATATATATACATATATATATATAGAAAGAGAGAGAGAGAGTAAAATACTAAGCCAAGGCTATCTGTGTGTCATTAAGGGATTCAGGGATGTTTTTGTGTCTGTGAGGTGACTGAGAGACTGAGAGTAGATTCGGGAAGTGGGTAGGCTGTGGATAAATAATAATTGCCAGGGTACACTTTATCATAACAAATGGTATCGATCAGAATCGATGGTCTTCCTGGGTTTTGTAGATCGAATTGTGTGTGTGGAAGCCTGATCCGCCCTATGACTGTATGTGAAGGTAAGTTCTTCCAGGGGAGCAGTCAGGGCTAAATGAAGTCCCATGCTCGGGATCTGATTCAACAGCACTGGGTTTTCTTCGGAGAAGACAAAGAGATACCATGAGCTTTTGCATAGTGGTAAAAATGCCCTGTGCAGTCACAGTGAGAAGATGGCCATCTACCAAGGCCAGGGCAAGTCTTCTCCAGCAAGCCACCCTGCTGACCCTTTGACCTTGGGCTTCCAGCTTCCAGATCTGTGAGAAAATAGGCATCTGTTATCTAAGGTACCAGTCTGTGGAGTTTTGTTATAGCAGCCTTAGCCACTTAGGAGAGTGAGTGGTAGCCATCTTTGGTTTCTCACACACACACAAAAGTCTCTCTCTAAACACAGGAATTTGGAGAGCAAGCAACTTGATCCTTCACCCTTCATTCCAGCACTTTCCCCACCTACACAAGCTCTCCTTCCGCTCAAGCAGGGGAGGAAACCATTCAGCCCTTCCCAAAGTTTGTCTGAGGAACAGATGTTTCTCATTTGTTAAAGGAGCTTCTAAGAACTCCAGGCTAGTAAATGGGAATCTGAGACGGTACAGGTCTGATGCCTCTTCCATAGGACAGCTCCACCTCACCCCAGTTTCTCCACCCTGGCCATGGGGGGTGACCAGTTACCTGGTTGAAATCCTGGCTGAAAATCCAACAGTTCCTACCTTGTCTTCATCACATTAGCTGACTTTTTAGAAATACGTATGTTAGCTTTCCTTTCTGTTCCTTTCATTAAGAAAGGAGAACAGCGAAAACCAAACCAACAAAAATCAAGAGGGTAAACTTAGGTAAAGTAGCTGGAAAAAATAAAATCTGGAGCCTGAACTGAAGTACTCACATTTGCTCATGAAATCTTCAGCGTCGCCTCCCTGGGGTTGACTGGAATACACAGATGTACTTTTTTACTTTTATCTGGGTTTTTGCAGGATCAGTTTTTCCTTTCTCCCTTACCTTTAGAAAAAACACATCTGTTCGGGATTTTGCCTGCTCCCAGGGCTCGAGCTGGAGCATGGAATTAGCTGATGCACAGAAGGGGTTGTTGCCATGTGCTGGCACCTTCCACCTCCTACCCCCAGTCATTACAACTGCTGCTGACTGTGCTTCTGCCACTTTCATCCAAGGTCAGTAAAAATGGAAAGAAATGGATCTGCCCACCTGTTTGTTCCCTCCTCTCAAATACAAGGGAACCTCACTCCCCTACCCTCCTCCCCCTCAAGCTTTGGGCTGAGATATTGGCAGAATAGAAGCCCCATAAATTTATCATAGTTTTCTATATGTTTTCTTACTTTTTTGCCTTTTTTTGAGACTAGGTCTTGCTGTTACCTGAGGTAGTCCTGATCCCGCAGACTCAAGCAATCCCCAGCCTCAGCCTCCCAGGTAGCTGAGATAACAGGTGCCCGCCATTGTGCCCAGCTGCTTTTTCGAGACCAGGTCTCACTATGTTGCCCAGGGTAGTCTTGAAGACACAAATTCCAGCGATCCCTGGTCTCTTGCCTCCCAGAGCTTGGATTACAGGCATGCACCACCACACCCAGCTTTTTTTTTTTTTTTTTTTTGCATTTTCAAAACAGCCAGTTTATTAGGAAAAAGATGCTGGCATAGACACAGGTGGGCAGTCTTTGGGCAAGACGTCTGTGTGTTTTCATTCTATTTAATCTCACGAGCATTCTGGAAAGGCAAACACAAAGGTTAGTAAACTGTAGTGCAGAAAACTTATTACGAGTTAGGAGTGCATCTTGTTCTCAAGGATGCTCCCTATCTGGATTCTAAGGCTTCCAGTACTATTCAGTCCTCCCCGCCAGAATCCAGTAGTTCCAACTAGAATCCTTTTGTTAAACTACCCAGAAAAGGAGCCATGGTTAGCAAAACCACCCATGTATTGCCAAGCTCCCTGCACCCTCAGGCAGCCAGCTGCTCCTGGTTTGTTTCCACGGGAGTTTCTTCTCTTCCATGGATGACCATCTGGACTGTGTTCATATCCATAGATCACACCTGATGATGGTCTGCCTCTTGGGACTTTCAATATGCATCCCTTTCCCAGTTTGGTAATGATTTCCACGTCTGGAGACTCACAGCATTTCATTCATTAGCTTCTTTATCTGGTAACATAAACACTAAATAAACTCAACAGTCCACTCCCTGTGACATCACAGGTCACGCAGAACTTGAGAGGGCCTTTTTTAATTTTCATTTTCATAAATAGTCAGCAAAGACAGAGGCATCACCGTCTCCATGACTGGCACCTGGCTCTCTCTGACTTCCAGGAGTGCCCTAGCTAGGGACAGAAGAGGGTAATGGTGCCTATTTTGTTCCTGCAAGGGTGTTTTCATAAGTCACTTTGGTCCACTTTCTTAAAAAGACCCTAATTTCTAGGGTCCAAACATTTGTTTTCTCTAATCAGTCATGGCTGACGCCTGCTCAGATCTTCTTGCTTTCTATTCCAGTTCTTCCTTCAAGTTTTTTCTTAAAAAGTAAGAATTTGTACATTGAATTTCTAATAGATCATTGAAATTAAAAATAGATAAATAATGGAAAAATGAATAATCCTCAAACTGATCTCAAGATTCAATGCAGTCCCTAGCAGAATTTCAGCTGACTTTTTCTTAGAAAGTCATCAACTGATTCTCTAGTGCATTCGGAATTATGAGGAATTCTGAATAGCCAAAACAATACTGAGGAAAGCATTAGAAGTAGGGAAATTCACATTTTCCACTTTCAGAATGAACTATGAGGCAACAGTCATCAATCTGCGATACTAACTCAAAGCTAGACAGACTTATGAAATAGAATCAGATGTTCAGAAATGTGTCTATGATCAATTGATTTTCAACAAGTTTACCCAGACTGCTTGGTGGAGAAAGGATAGTCTTTTTAACAAATGATACTAGAACAAGAGAGTAATCAGCTGTAAAAAAAAAAAATACAATAGGCTCTTATTTCACACTAAACATACACACACCTCAAAATTGATCAAAGATCTGAAAATTAGGCTAAAGATAAAATATCCTAAGAAGAAAACGTAGGGAAGGCTCTTATTGACCTAATATCTGTCAAAAATAAATTAGATATGACACAAAAGGAGGGAATTAAAAGAAATAAAACCAGGAAATTTAGACTTTGAAAACTGAAAAGCATCTGTGCTTCAAAAGACATCATGGAAAAAGTAACATCCATAGCACAGGAGCAAATACTTGCAGGCATTCAATCCATGAGTGACTCGTATCCATAAAATGTAAACTTATAACCCAACAACATAAAATAATTTTTAAAATGGGCCAAAGATGTGACTAGACATTTCTCCAAAGAAAATATACAAATGACCGATGACTACATGAAAAAGTCCTGAAACCTTTTAGTTGTCAGAGCACTGCAAATCAAAACTACAGTAAGATACTTCCCTTTATTCTGTAAGCATCATTAGAATTAAAAGAAAGGACACAAATAATGCAGGATGTAAAGATATAAACCCTCATACACCGCTGCCTCGCAGGAAATCTGTGGAGATGGAAAGTAACTGCTGGGGTGACAGTAGTTGCTCGGGGTTGGAGACATGGAAGTGAAAAGAGGCTACAGTTCAAACATACGGGGGTTTTCTTTTGGGTGATGCTGTGTTCTAAAATTTACTGTGGTGGAAGGAAGCTATATGGCCAAGGACAGAAGGGTTGATTAAGAGATGCAGTATGTGCGTGCATGTGTGTGTGTGTGTGTGTGTGTGTGTGTGTGTGTGTGTATTCAATTACGGTACTGAGAACTTAGATGACATACACATCATCCCTATATATCATCATATATATGATAGATATCATATCAAAAATACGTAGAATTGAAGTCATACAAAAGGCTATACAAGGAAAAATGTAAATTTCCCTCCTACTTCCAATTCTTAGTTTCCCTTCCTAGAAACAGTTGCCAATTGCTTATGTATCTTCCCAAATATGTTTTCTAAATCTGTTCTGTGCCCACCTCTGGTGGCTTATTTCTCTTTTGAAGCACATAAAATGGACTGACTTTATTTTGTATATGCATGAAAATTGTTTCCCCTGAAAGGACCGCTCTCTCCTGTGCTTTGGCTTTTTCCATGTTTTTATTTGGTTGCACAAAGAGAATCCCAAGGTTCTCTGCCCACCTAGTCACCCATAAACCATCATCTTAATCCCTTGGACCCATCCATCTCCTCATTTTGCCACCCTCCCCCTCCCTTGCTCTATGCTTCTGTTCTCCTATGTTTTTAAAAACACTTATCTTAGCAACAAAAACCCAGAAGCTGCACCTTTTAGATGTCCCGGTGAAAGTCTGTTGATTGGCAAGCTTATAGGAGACTTCCCAGAAAAATACAATCCTCTGGCAAGAGTACCAATAAGAAAACATAGGTAGACAAAGATAGAAGCACATGAAAGAAACATTTTCTTGGATGTTTTCACAAATGCTAAGAATAAAAATGGTAATAACTTCCACTGAGAATAACCAAAACATGGTATTGCTTTTCCGGTAATTTCTACATTGGCTGAGAACAAACTACACTCCACACATGGAAATTCATGGCTGAATAATTGTTCTCATGAAATGTTACAATTACCTCTCCGAAAGCAGTACTTTTTTTGACTTGAAGATCAATGACATTCTACTAGATTACAAGTGTATTTCCAGTAACACAAAGGATTTTCTTCCTGTAGCTTAAAACCTAACAATAAACATAACAATGAAAGAATTTCCCTATTCATTCTGTGAGTTGGATTCTTGATTTTAAGAGAAATAATGTTTCTCTTCAACGAAATCTGTAACTCTTTTTGTAATGACAACTTTCGTAACAGTTTTTCTTCTCAAACTTTTCCTCGGTACACTTTATGGTTTTTTTTTTCAAACCAACCTTCACTACTACATTTACTTCTTGCTTCTTTTTTAAGTGCTTCAAAATGTTTAAGGACAGTTTCCGTTTGGGGGTGATCTCTCATTTCACTTCACAGTACTAATTATGAAATAACCAGTACTCCCCTAATGAATACACACTCAGATATGATGGATTCACGGCCTGGCATTTTGTAGTCATGATGTTTTGACATGGAACCTGGTTCTCCCAGATCCACCATCTTCATCTTTCCAGGGGGACAGAGTATTCACTTCCTTCGACAAAGTGCTTGCCGTGAAACTAATAAACCTCACTAATTAGTGAGCTGGATGAATGAGCAATCTGAATATATTAATGTTGGAATTATGAGATGTTAAAAATGGACCACAGGCCACTTTACAATTTAGGAAGTAGCAATTGGAAAGCTAAGTAACTGATTTATCTTTTACCAGTTCTAGAAATTCAACAGTTTGGGCTCTGTTTATTTGTTTGGACCACTGTTCAAATAATGATATGATTAAAGAGACTATGTCTCACTTGTGATGGGCAGTGATGAGTTCTAAGTTTCAAGAATTCTTTCCAGTCATGTCTATTACTCAACTTGGTTCAAACGAATATGCAAATAGGCCAAATTAAAATTTGCAAATTGATTTGCATTTCTAAAGAGAGGAAACATCCCAAATTCATTCCAAATTTTCAAGTGCTTTCTATATGTTTGGTGTTTGACATCTGCATTTCAACTTAAAATCCATTACTCTAGCAACCTATATATGATGTTTAATGCATGCTTTTAATATGTTTACCTAAGAGGCCTTCAAAATGCTAGCTAACAAGTGATAGAATGAACAATGGTATCTTATACTTGAACACGTCAATATTTTGAAATCATATTCATTACAGACAATGGCATGATTCATCAGATTCATCAGTAGAGGTTCAATGGCAGACCCAGAGAGGACAAGCTATTTAGTGAATGATTTGCTAAGTCATTTTCTTTTTTTCATCCACAGATATCGTAAGTTCATTCTATTAAACTTAATAAGGTTGCTTTTGAAGCTCTTTACTTGCGAGATTTAAATGGGAGCCCTGTCGTATGTCAGACGGCGACTGAACTTAAATAACCAGTCCAAAACAACAGATGTAATGCACTGAGGGTTTTATCTGCTACCAGTGAGTTAGGATGCACCCTTTTACTTAAGTGAAGCCATTTATAGTCTGTTAGAAAATGACTACTTAAGCACGAAATCAGTTTCTGTATCCTCTACATGCTGATGTCACTTCATCCTCTTGGGTGGGTGAAGCACATCTCTCTTTAAGGATGACCTGTTTCATTCTCATCCCAGAAAGGTATTACAACAGAATAATTAAAAAACCCAGGTAAGTGTACACATTAAGATTTGAGTTACCAGGAAGCCTCATGTTTTAAACTATGGCAAGGCAATATTAGACTAGAGATTTGAGACGACCAACACTCCCAAAGATTTAAAACCCTCTAGACAGATGGAGTCCTCACATGTTGGCAATGCATCTGACTACTGAATGAGGTAAAATTGTGTCCATAAGAGTGATGCCTTTTTCAATGTTTTTATAAAGCAGTGCAAAAATCCTGGCATCTTAAAGGTTAAACCATTTTTTGACATCTCACTCTTCTTTGCTGTCTCTGACAATTAACTGTCAGGTTTTGCTAGAAAATGTTGAAATGTTGAGTTATATAGAGAGCCAAATGCTGTATGACTGTAGAGTCCCAGCTTTTAAAAAAATCTGTATTCAAAATCAGATTTCTGTAACTCCTATTCATTCTACTTCTTGGCTAAACACAAATCAGTCTAAATTCAAGGGGTAAATAAAATTGTAGAGGACAAAAACGAATTTCAAAGTTGGTCTTCTTGAATCATTGATTAAATTGCCCAGTTTATGTACAAAAACTTTCTCCAGGCATATTTGCCAGAAATTTCATGACCAAAGGAATCTCTGATATATAGACAAAGATCAACCTGTTGTGAATTGAGAGATCAGTGATCTCTTTCTAAAAACATTTCTCTCCTACCTTTGTGACCTTTCCACTATTTTCTTTACTCTTCTCTAAATTAAAACACTTTCCCTGTGGGAATGATTTCAGCTTGATTCCTTTCTGATTAAAGCAAATGAAATTGTTACTGCAAATTGTACTGTTTGCTAGAATGAGCAAATATTGTGTATTGACTACCAAGTTTCATCCACACGCCGAGATGCTACTTGAAGAGCCAAGAGACACGAAATCATTGACACAGAGGGAGGTAATGTTGATCATAAAATATTCCATTTGTCTCTTTTATATCTATGCATTCAGAAAAAATATGGGGAACTTAAAGGATGTTGTTCCAGTAATCGAGTTTTGGGCAGGCTTAACATTTAAACTTTGTTATGGACTTTAAGCAATATCACTCTGTGAATTTCCTATAGCCATACAGATTTATTTTTAACTACGTGTTAATTTAATGATTAATCAAATATGTTTTATCTGTGCTTAGTTTTTTAACCATGCATTTTCTGTGGCATGATAATATCCATGCACTAATCGATTCTCTTATTGTAAATAGATTTCTGGGTTTATTTTTTTAGAGTCTGTTTATTATGGTTGAACTTTCTTTTTGTATGAGTAGGTAAAGCATGTGAACAGCTGTTAATTGAAACTTCAGTGGGGAAGAGGGTAAGAATGAAGACAAAATTGTTGCTTTTAGCCTTTCTATTTAGAATATGCAGCAATGTCTCATAGGTGGCTAACTATTGTGCTTCCTTGGGAAACATACTTAACTTTTCTTGATCTCAGATTCCTCACTCATAAAATGAATATAAAAGTGTCATTTTCTCAAATGTAAGACACCACCAATGATATAACACACATCATTATTTTATATACACTAAGGAAAGTAAAAGACAACTTAAACTATGTCATGATACTCTTCCTCTCCCTTAGAATTATTAAATATTTATTAAAGTATTTTAAATCTTCATTTAGACATTGAAATCCATGTCACATAGTTATTTCTATGATTTTCTGTGCAAATAATTCTCAAGACAGTTTGAAAAAATATTTAACCTCAACTCAGTGGGAATAATGACCTCCTGACTGACAATAACCATAACCCCAGAGATATACATTCCCAAGGTCAAAGGTGTCAATCTGTGAAGGAAAAACATGACATTCCTGTGAGGAAAACATGAGATTCTATTATTACCAACAGCACTAATGATGGTCATTGCTAGCATGGTTATCTGTATTATCAAAATCATCCATTGACCACAGAGGAATATGTTCTTTTTTTTTTTTTTTAATTTTTTTGAGACTAGGTTTTGCTATGTTGCCCAGGGTAGTCTCAATCCAGGATCAGATCTGAGTAGTCCAGATCCTGGATCAGATCTGAGATCCCACAGACTCAGGCGATCCCAGCCTCAGCCTCCCAGGTAGCTGGGATTACAGGTGCGTGCCACCACACCAGCTATTTTTGGGGGACCAGGTCTTGCTATGTTACCCCAGGCAGGTCTCGAGCCTGTGGATTCAAGCAATTCCTAGCCTCAGCCTCCCTTTCTAGTCTGGGATTAAAGGTGTACACCACCGTGCCTGGCCAGAATATGTTCTAAAATGAACTCAAACTCTGACCAGTTTCCATACTATAAAAACTACTGTGTGATAGTTAGCTTTTGAGTGGAATAGGGGGACTTGCCCTTGCTCATTATAAATTTTTGTGAGAGCTTCTCTGATAAAATGTCATGGAGAATCTGATGGGCAATGATTGCAATGTTTGCCTTTGTGCCAGGAGTTGTTGGTGTCTCCCAGACGCTGTGACTGCCTCCTTCCTGAGCATGCTCCCCTCTGATGAACTAAGTCTGAGCCCCTCTGACAGTTTCCCCCTGAGAGAGGGACCCATCAGTGCACAGACTCCTGAGCCAGGCCAGCTTAGCGGCTTTCCTCCCACTTCTACGTCCTCCTGTGACAGGGAACTTAAAAAAAATGATAGTTCCATTCTGTCAGGCTTTACAGATTTTAGGGCTTGGTATAAATCCCATTGAACCCACCTATTTGAATTTGATGGCTTCATCTGAGCTGAACCTGCACTGAGATTTCACCACCTGCAGAAGATTCCTTGGAATCAGTTGCCATGTTCACGTTCAGTGTCTCGTGATGCAATGTGCACAGGGAGGCAGGATTACTTCTCTAAGCTCAGCAATCTTCATGGTTCATTCAGCCAAATGAGGTAAACACTAGACTATCTTATTTAAAAGTGAATTCCCAGGTATGATATCCGAAAGATCAAGAATGATCATAGCTCGTTGCTAAACTCCCTTCCTTCATGAATGAAGACAAACCCAACATGTGAAGATGGATCACTTCTGCATTTTCATTGAAAGAAGGTGTATCATTCAAAAAGTTGAGAAAGCCATGATCTGCAACTGTCAATAATAGTAAATGTGTTTCTGTCCGAGAATGACATAGATTTTATTCTTTCAAGATCAACAAGTTTAAAATTCTGCAGATTTTCCCAATCTTGACAAATTTAGTAATTTTATCATCACTCTCTCTTTTCAACTTGTAGCTTCTCTAATTATGAAGTTTTCCTTGGAATGACCTAACCTGGCAGGGAGCCATAACCAAGGCACTCCAGGCTTCTTGCATGTTGTGGTCTTGCATGTTGCATCCTGAGGTGTGTTCCTCTACTGCCCTCTACTGGAAGTCTCAATGATTTCTTCAAGGCTGTGTTTCTGATATCTGGAAAACAAAAACAAGTAATCGCTCTCCTTTGGAAAGAAAAAAGCACAAAGAAAACTCAAAATGAACAGGTGGTCATTTTTTCACTGTTATAAATTACCCCCAAAATTTGCTCCTTTAAATAAATCATTCATAAAACAATATTCCAAAAACAGAAGACTTGCCAAGTAGAATTGCCTACATTTGTAAGGGCAGGCAAAAATTTTCTTAGGTTGGAATGTTTTCTGCTCGCTCCGTGATAAACAAATGAGCTAAAACTAGAAGTGTATACAGTCCATAAACTTTTGACTTCCACTCCCCATCTCCTCTGATCAAAACTGGAATGGAATCGATGGTCAGTATGTGCTTCACTGTGGATGCATCAAGACCCTTCTCCACCTGTGTCTGCTGAAAAGCCTTTTCACTGCTGTTCTGTTTGCCTGACAATCTCCTGTCTCGCTTCAGTCGTGGTTAAATGGATACCTTTTCCTCGGGAAAAGAGCTCCAAGGTTCATTTCTTTGCCAATGATGAAATGTTGGTAAGATGGTTGGTCAAATGATTGCCATGAGCGATTCTCAAATGGGTCATAGAAAAAGAACCAGGATGTCTCTCTCTGAAGGTGATCACACCAATTCTCAGGTCAGTGCCTCTCATCACCATGCCCAGATTATCAGTATCAACCTTCATGAAATCTGTAATCTTGCTAGCTTCAAAATCAAATTGGTGCCATTTGCCTTAATGAGGGAGTCAGAAGAACAGGTGATGACAAATATCACGGGCCTCCAGATGAGAGATTCTTTTGGTGCCTGCAAAGACCTTTCACTTTTTACGACTTGAACTTGGCTCCTGAGCTATAACATGATGAACAGCAAAGTGACCCTTGGTGTCATAGAACAGCTAGAAATTCTCTCCAGTCTTGCCAGTGTTGATGACGTCCATGGGACCAGCAGGGTGGGTCATATCCTCACAGATATGCCATCAGTCTTACCGATTCACTGAGTACAGACCTTCCTTATCTTGTCTCCTGCTAGAGCATACTTAACTCTGCTCCTTAGGAAATTGGTGGAGGGAGACATTCTCTCAGCTTGTGGGCACTGGTGGACAGATGACCAGTGACCCCCAGGTCTGTTCTCCTGCTCCCAATCTTTTGGAGCCAAGACTTGCTTCTGATGCAAGAAAGTATGAGTTACAGCTGTGCAAGGAATGGGTGAAAGCTCTTAGTATTTCATTCCTATGAGTGTACTTCCTTTCATTCTTCAGTAACTATTTACAGAGCATATTCTATTTCCCAAGAAACTTGTTAAGGCCTGGAACAAGACTGGTACCGATCTTCATCCTATTTATAGTGCCTGAGCAGATTTTTTACTTTTAGATAAGACTTGCTGGGACAAGTGTTTAATGATAATTTTCCAAAACAGCATTCCAAGCAGAGCAAGTGGTGTATGTAAAAACTGCTAATTGGCAGGGAGCTTGTTGCACCAAGGAACTAGAAAGGCCAGTGTACAAAAGGAAGGTGCAGCATGAGACTGGAGAAAATCTGGGTCTTCGTAGATATATGAAGGATTCTGATCTTTATCCCAAGACTATTTGGAAGCATTCATCGATAAAGGCAGAGGAATAATGTGTGTCTGAGAGACCATGATGCTAAGGTGAGTGGAGACCTATACTGTGTTTTATTGTATACATTAATCATGTATTTATGTATATAGATGTACATATAAATGTGTATATACACATCAGAAATACTTGCATGTGCATATGGCTTCATAAATATTCAGACCCACCTATAGGTCTTATACTGGAATCTAGAACACTAAAATTCATTAGAGGCAAGCCGTAGCCTTGGGAATTCATGTGATGGAATTGTCAGAAGATAGCTTTTGTATAACACCACTCCACTTACCAAATCAGTTAGGAAAACCAGGCAAATTCCTTGTACTTTATTCAATGTATTGAATGGTAAGGAAATATAATATATATGTAAATAAAATAACCTAATATTTCTGCAACACATTGCTGCAGAAACTGAAAACTTAAAGTAAAATCAAATTCAGGAACATTAAAATCCAAAGGATAGTGTCATAATTAAACATGAACTGCTGTTTACACCCAGAAAAACAGCTTTAAACTGCATGAGTGAACAATGCAATATGAAAGAATTGACATACATAGCTAACAGGAAAATTAAGACCTGAAAACTGAAGATGATTTGACTATCAGAAAAGAACTATAAAATCACTTAAAATAATTAAAGAAACAAAAGAAAAAATAAACACCATAGTAACATAAAATAGTACGAACAAAAGACCCGACAGATTAGAAGATGGAGAAACTAATTTTGAAACTCTTAGACAGTTAAGAGAAAGCTGTACTCAGAATATGGTTAAATAGCAGAAAAAACTAAAATAGAAGAGAGAATTGCCATATTGCACTAACAGAAAATGAAAGTTTTATCTTCTGGAGGCATTTAATCAAAAAAGATCTGAGCTCGGGAAAATTGAATTTCAAAGTGAGATTCCCAAAAGAAAGGTTCTTCAGATAATGACTTTTAAGGGGGAGGATAAAAAAAATCAATCACCCATTATATTATGTCATCCAGTAATCAAAATTTCCTCATCAGCACTACAAAAGTTACTGTGAACGTTGGGAGATTTAATTTTTCATTTTACACATAGTGAAAAGCACATTCTCCCCTATAGAATATCTGGTACAGGATCTGCCTTCTCGCATAAACAACTAGAAAATGGCACAAAATAGATGAAATAAGCAGAACCAAACTGGAATGCTTGAATGCAAATGCATAAACACACTTCTTCTCAACTTTCCATCTGGAGGGCTTTTTTTTTTAATTTATTTATTTTCTTACTTATCGTTAATCATTGGAAAGTATTTGATTTCTACCCTCAGGTGCAGTCCCCATGGTTCTCCCACTACCACAGAACCATGATCCATCATAGAGTCACTCATGTCATCCCTCCCCTATTTTGCCCCCTCTCTTGCTTCCCTTGAGGGGTGTCTCAGCTCTACAAGTCAGCTTGTTAGTTTTGCCTATTTCCTGACCCTTTGTTTGATTTCTCTGTATTCCATCCAGTAAAAAGATATAGAAATATGCAATTTACCTTGTAAAATAATTCAAAACAGATACTAAAGGAAACTTGGTGAACTGCATGAAAACAGAGAAAAGCAATTCAATTAACCCAGGGAAATCATACATTGACAAAATGGGAGAGGTTTGGCAAACAGATAAATTCACAAAAGAAATTCTAGAGTTGAAGAATACTCCAAGTAGAATGGAAATATAACAGAGAACATCAACAACAGAATGGAGTAAGAAGGTTCTGTGAGATAGAAGACCAGATGTTTGGAATTATCCAATCAGAGAATAACAAAGGAAATGAATGGAAAAAAGTGAAAAGAAGTAAACATAATCAATGGTGCATTTTTAAAAGCACCAACTTGCAAATCATCAGAGTTTCAGAAGGGCAAGAGAGGGAGAAGGGAAAAAAGGTTTAATTTTTAAAATGCTGACTGAGAACTTGTCAAATATGGAGAGGTATTTGGATATCTACGTTCATGAAGCAAATATTTTTAATTGTATGATGATAAAATACACTGAGGAAATTTGTGGATGCAGTTAAGGAATGCTGATAAGAAGATAAGAAGAATAAGAAGATAAGAAGAATCTAACCAAAAATCTAAGCTTCCTAGCTAAGGAGGTCAAAAAAGAAGAGAAAATTATGTCAACAGCTATCAAAGGAAATAACTACAGAGTGAAAATGCAAATTTGTAAGATTGTAAAAGAAAAAACAATGGAGAAAATTGATGCAGTCAAAACATCCTCTCAAAAGATTGATTAAAAAAAAAAAAGACACAACTCTAGACAAGTAATAAAGAAGACAGTAATTCCCATTACCAATATCAGAAAAGGGAGATGAACACTATAGTGTCTTCAGGTTTTAAGAGATCAATAAAAGAATATTAGTAACATGATAGCAAATACAGTTGCCAACATCAAGGAAATGGGAAAACACAAATCACCAAAACTAATACAAAAAGAAATATAAAACCTGAGTAACCCAATCTCTCTGGATCCAGCTGAATAGGCCATTCAAAATTGGGGATAGGTGGGGTATAGGTTCCTGATCAGGATATAGCAACACCTCAAAAGTGCATTCGCAGGTCCTCCCCGGTCCTTGGTCTCCTCCAAGCCTGCGCAGACATTTTGCAAGGACGGAGTGTTGAATTGTTTAGAGCTGACTCGAGACAAGCTTGTGCCACTAAGGACACTCTCACTTTTGTTAGTGATTACACAATCTGAGGCAAGTCGAATGAGATTCCTTTTCAGTAGGACTTTTTCCTTTCCTTTGAGTTACACTTAAATTTTACAACGCGCCATAAAGCCCTGTAGTAGCGGTTACCAGAGCAGTTACCATCCCAGGCATTGCCAAGTTCCCACAGGTATCTTGAACTTTTGAAAAAAGATTTTATTTTTATTGTCCTCTCACTATATATCTCCTCCCCCCACCCCCACCCTCGCCCTCTAAACCTCATCATCCTCATGACGTTTAGCAAGGCCTGCTAGTTTGGGTAGCATTTTACTCTGTCGAGTCTTCTGATCTATGTAGCCCAGTAGGTGTGATTCTGACTTGTTGTCCTGCACATAACTTCTCAAACTTTTCTATTTGGCTGTAAATGGCAACACTTCTTTTATCCTTATGGTCGAACAGTATTCCCTCTGACTCCATGTCTTCATCCACTTCTTTATCGGCAGGCATTTAGGTTCTTCCCATGTTCCTGCTATTGTAGATAGTGTTACAACAAGCACTGTGGAGCATATGATTGTTTGAAGTGATGATGTCATGTTCTGTGGGTAATGCCCAAAAGTGGGATTGGTAGGCCATGATAATCCCACTGAGAGCTTTTTAAGGTTAATCCAGATTGCTTTTCAAAGTGGCTCTACCAGTTTACATTCCCTTTCGTAGTTAATTGAGCTCTTCTTTGAATCCACTCTGGCATTTGTTGTTGGGGATCTTTTTAGCATGTGCCTTCTCATAGGTGTGGGATGAGGTCTCATTGCCATTTTGTTTCTCCCTTATTCAAGGTGATGATGAACATCTTCCCAGGTAGCTGTTTGCCTTTCCATATCTCTGTGCCTCTGTGTGTGTGTGTGCATGTGTGTGTGGTCTGTTTATGTCTGCTGCACATTTATTACTTGGTTTAGTTGCTTTCCCATTATGAATTTTATGAGATTTTAAAAATATATTTTGGCAGTTAACCCCATAAGTTATATACTGTATAAAATTTTCATCCCATTCAGTAAGGTGTCTTTTTAATCTTTTTAGGACTTTTTTCCTTTGTAAAAGCTGTTAAATTGAGGTTATCTTAACTGTTTTTCCTTTTGTTTCCTTTGCCATAGGAGTTGAGCTTCCAAAAAAAAATCTTTATTGTTGATGTCATATAACTTATTGCCAAGATTCCCTTTTGTATATTTTATTGTTATGGGACTTATGTAAAAATCTTTAATCCATTTTAAATTTATGTATGGAGTTAGTGATCCATCCATTCATTTAGGTATGGCTTTCCATTTTCCCCAGCACCATTTATTAAAGAGAGTCACTTGCACCCACTGTAAGGTTATACCTGTTTTATCATAGATTAGATGTTGACATGTGTGCAGCTTTATTTCCGCACTTTGGATTATATTCTATTAACCCATGTATCTATTTTGTGCAACATCATATTGTTTTTAACAATATTGCTTTAGAGTAAAATTTGAAGTCCTTCATTTCTCTCCTTTTTTCTCAGGTTTGCTTTTGTTTTTTGAGGCATTTTTTTGTTTCCATATAAATTTCAATATCTTTTGCTCAGTTTATTTGAGAATACTGTGCTTTGATGGGTGCTGTGTTAAATTTATTTATCACTTTATGTAGACTACTTATTTTCATTGCATTTATATTTCCTATCCATGAACATGGGATGTTTTCCCTTCTTCTTATGTCACTAATATGTACTGAGTATACTGAAAAATCTCCAGATTCAAGCAGCTGTACTGGTGATGTCTACTACCAAATATTTAAGGAAGAATTAATAGCAATCTTACATAACCCTCAGAAAATACAAAAGGAGGAAACTTTTTTGAAATCTTATAGATGGAACTAAAATTACCTTGCAGTTAAAAGGAACACCAATAACTAAATTTTTCTCATCAACACAGATGTAAACTCTTTAACAAAATACAACCAAATAAAATCTAGTACTGTAGGAAAAGGATAATACATCATGGCCAAATGGTATTTTATCCCAGGAGTTAAGACAGGTTTTACCCTTAGACAATCAATAGAATTGTCATAGGAAAATTAGGGAAATCATAGACTCTTCTTGATTCAATAAAATTAATACTCATTTCCAGAGAAAAGCTCAACTAAGGAATAGAAGTGAAATTCCTCAGTCTGATAGAAGACATAAAGTCCTGCAGTTGAGCTCATATAGCAGCGCCATGCACACCCCTTCAGTTCACCTTTAAGACCAAGCTCTGAAATGTAAACTCTGCACCACTCCTTCTGGGATCAGTTTGGAGCTGAAAGGACTTGACCTGTATCATTTGGTTTAAATGAAAGTATTTTCATGTGTTCCCCTAAACTCTCAGAAGACAACGTTGTTTTGTCTGAACCTCCTAACTTAAATGCAGTCCCTGGGGGGGAGGGGGAAGGGAAAAAACAAATACAGTCCCTCCAACTCCCAGTTTTATGTCTTTGGAATGACTGGCTGATATCAGAATTGTTTGCCTGAAGCTAGCTCAAAACAAAAATAAATGTTTCCTGTTGAGTTGAATGAGATTTTGCCTCATTGCAAAACAACCCCCAAACTGTAATTCTCCCACTGGAGATTATTTGCTTCTTTCTATAAAAATTCAAGGCAAAAATCGCACCATGCACAGGATCCAAGGGTGTTCCTCCTTGTGCTAGTTCATGACACTGTGCTTTTCATATCATTTTATAAGGGAGGTGCTGTATCCTCTTTGCTCTTCCCCCTTCCACATGCTAGAGTTGGGTTACAGGTGGCATACACTTCCAATGAACCACACTCTTTTTATAATTCATTAATCTTCATTAATTACCAAATGTTCATTGAGTTAGCTCTATATATAAGGAAGGTGGGTCCTTGATGCTGCATAATTCTCACTTGCGCAACAGGAAATTCAAGATTGATTTCATCTTTTTTCCACTTAACTTGCTGAATGACCTTGACCCTCCTCAGATGTGAAATGCAAGAAACATTAGTACTTGTGTTTTGTTCAGTTATAGAGTAAAGGCCTAATCTTAATCGACTTGTAATTACAATATCATAGCACTTGATACAATCTTCTATTAAACAAACCTATTTCCATCATAATTTTCCTTTTCATATATAATTTGAACTTTCAGGGATATCATGTAATTACATGTAGTTTTAAATTACAGATTCTAGCTTTATATCTTTCTCTTTTGGTTAGCTATTTGACTGGCTTTCCTTAAAGATATGTATTAATAAATTTAGTATTTAGTAAAAATTTTCTTTTTCTTGCATTAAGAGATTAAAGTAGTATATAAAGATATATTTTGCTTTTATTAATAAAATAAAAAAACTGCTAGTGTATTAAAAAAAAGAAAAGAACCAGAACCTTATTGTGGTTAACAGAAAGACTGGAGCAAAAGGAGATTAAATATGAGAGGCTCCATGAGTTTCAGGAGACATCAGAGGAATATACTTCAGATGGGTCCCCGAATAATGAGGATTTTGATAGCTGGGTGAGAGGAAATGACAAGCCAGGTAGAATCTTGATCCAAATGGACTTTACCAGACTGGATTAAAGGATCAATAACATGAACATGGGTAGAGGGCTGAATTTACGGTTTCAGGGAAAAGACCATTAAGATGACTTATCAAGGACTTCAGAGGAATCATGATGCCCACGAAAGAGATGCTGACTCTGGAAAGAGTTAGGAAGCAACGATTTCCGTTTGAACCACTTAAGCCAGATATTTAAGTGACAATATCCGAAAAGGTGGCTGCCAACACTGCTTGGGCGGGCGGAAGTGGACGGAAAGCTTTGATTTTCTGGAAAAAGCCAGAAACCACAATGCTGACACAGGTGAGCTAATAATGGATGAAGACTGGAAGCTCCAGGGCTGACAGGAAGCGAGAGAACAGCTGTATAGAGAAGGGGCTCCTCTCCTCTTGGTTTTCATTATAGAATCTTCCAGAAAAGGTTTTTATTATAGAATCGTCTATTTGGAACGCTCCAGCTCGAGACCACGGGGTCCACGTGAAGCCACCAAGGGGGAGGGGGATGCTGGTGGGGAGGGGAGGAACGGGAGAACCCTCTCGGACTCTGGAGAGGACTGCGTAGTCCTCGGACCCTGGAGAGGACTGCTGAGCCCAAGCGCTCAGCCCTAACCGCGAGGATCTTTCTGAAAGTAACTTTTAGCGTCATTTCCGGCGGGGCAGCCAGGCTGAATGGTGGTGGGACTTCACTGCTTGGCTTGGAGCCAGCCACGGCCGCGGTTCAGGGACCAGAGTCCGGCCGAGGACTGCGCCGAAGTAGGCGTGGGGCGGGCGGCACGAGGCGCTCGGGTACTTCCGGCCGCGCGCGCGCGCGTTCGGGGCGGGGCGCGCCACGCGCACGTGCGGCGGGTTCCCGGAAGGGGGCGGGGCCGCGGGGCGCGCCCTACTTAAGGCGGCGAGCGCCGCTGCGCGCCTCCCGAGGCTCCGCAGCCGAGCGTCGACCGGTCGATCGCCTCGCCGCTCTCGGCGCTCCGCCCGCCATTGTGAGTGCGCCCGGCGCGGCGTCCGCGTCCGCGTACCCGGCGCGCGGGCCCGGGGTGGGGCGGGACGCGTGGCCGCCCCTCGCCCTCGCGGTGCCCGGATGCTGACGGAGGCGGGGGGCGCCCCGGCGGCCGGGATGCCGCGGTCCGGGGCGGGGGGCCGGGGCGCAGGGCCGGGGTGGGGGGCCGGGGCGGGGAGCCGGGGCGGGGAGCCGGGGCGGGGAGCCGGGGCGGGGAGCCGGGGCGCGGCCGGGCCGGGGGCGCTAACGCGGGGTTTGTGTTTCTGACGCAGAGGCCGCACCCGCTATGGAGCAAACCTTTACCCCGCTGGAGCCTCTGCTTCCCTCTGGTACTGTATCGCCCCCCACGTTTCGCTCGCACAGGCCGCGCCCCCCGCACCCCACCCCGGGCCGCTGCGGGCGGCGTTTGCAGCCCCTGGGCGCCCCGTCGGCCTCGCAGGGCAGCGGCTTCCTCATCGGAAACTGCGAGGCTTGGGCTTCGTCCCGGCCCTAGAGGTGCCCCGAGGAGCTGGGGAGACGGGGCGCAACTCCCCCCCCCC
>PVHY01013288.1:0-41793 GCA_004024945.1 Uropsilus gracilis
TCCTTTTCTTCCCTGGAATAATGTCCTTTTCCCAGACAAAGACGTTTTCCTGGAACACAGTTTTTCCAGATATATCTTTTCTGGAGGTAGCCAATTCGCACGTGTTTGAATTCTTTCAATGCCTCCTCCTTCTTACTGGTCATCCAACCCAGTTTATGTCACATTTTGTTTCTTCTTTGCTTTTATAGCTTAGTCTCTGGCATTGAAAGCAGTTCTCCCAACTAGTGTTGGTAGAAAAATTTCTTGATTGAATAAGCAATGGTGGATGGTTGGTCCCACTAGTCGTGGCACCTCTGCGCCATCTCTGTGGTCTTCTCCCCAAGGAATTGGAAGGTATATATCTCACAATGTAGTAATCTTTGAATCAATAATTCCATTCCCATCTGTGGAAGTGTTGTGGGAGTATTTCTGTGATAGTTTGTCAATATGAAGTCAAAATTTATTAAGAAAATTAAAAAAAATAAAACTGATTACATCATAAACATGCTCATGATGATATTCAGTAATTTTATATCTTAATAAACACAAGAAACTTTTTCCCTAGAATTACTCCTGTATTACAAAACACCAAGCAACAATACAAAGTGGAGTCCATAACCAACTCACAATATCCTGTCAACTGAAGAAGAAAACATTAACATCTTAAGCTTCTTTGAAATTCTGCTTTATTAGAAACCACTAAACAGTCTTCAAATTCTTTTATATATATGAATAATACAGTCTTACATGATAGTCTTAATAATCAAGATCTGTGATTGTTAAGACTTGGGAGTAAATCCTGTTCAAGGGAGTACCTTCTTTCCTATCTCCTTTATTTCCAATCTGTCCTTCACCTCTTTAAATAAATTTCTGTCTTTCAAAGTACTTGTCCCATTGAGGGAAGGGATTAGTATTTTGAAAGAAACAAATTTATGTATATATCTATATATAAAGAGGCAAATTTATATATAAAGAGGCAAATATATATATACATATATGTATATATTTACCTCTCTATATATCCATATCCATATCCATATCCATATATATACATATACATATATATATACAGAGGCACACACAGCAATTTTAAGGGAGAATCATGGAATGCTAAGGATATATCCAACAAAATTAAAAAACTATACTACTTCTTAATCTTTATATTTTCCTTTTCACCATTTATGCACTTTTTAACATTTTTAAAATGAAATTCAGTAGGCAGGTTGAAAGGTAAATACTAGTCTTCATTATGATGAAAATCAAATACAAATAACACAACAATGGAATGTGAGTTCACATTAGAAAACAGTCTCTTTTAATGGCCTGGAGGTGTTAGACAATCAAACCCTGTAATCATGATTAATTGCTAACCAACTAGCAAAGAGAGTCCCAGATGAATTTAAATAGAGATTTCTGCTCAGTATGATATACAAATTGAAAGCCCTCTTCTTTTTATCAGTACATCTATTAAACTGACTTACTATGCCTGTCTATAAGCATTAAATTCTTTCAAGGATACAAAGGTAAGTTATAACAGCATTAATATATATTGTATATTTTGAAATATTTGTCCTAATAAATGAAGTCTGCTATTTGCTTGTTTTGTCAAAAAAAAAAGTAGTTCTACAAGGAGAAATCTAGCTAAAAATAAGAAAAATATTCGATTATTCATTTCTCAGAGAGTCTTTTACTTTTTCCTTCTCAAAGAAAGGAAAAAAAAATTCCCTTTTCAATAGCAGAATAACTAAATGGTTTATTTTCGGCATAGAAGTAGCAGAATTTCTCTTACAATATCTCTTAATTCATTATCACCCTCAGCCCTTTGAAAATGTATAAGCACTTCCAACTATGTTGAAATCTGAGATTCACACTTTAGACTTGGGGAATAAAAGAGACATAGCAGAATGACTGACTACATACAAATGTGAAAACTTATATACACAGTTTTCTACAGAGATGTTGGAAATGAACTGAAACGCCTGTGATTCAAGCTCCATGTTTCTAGGAAGTAGTCAAGTAAATATCTCACCCAGGAGCTCCAGGATGTGGACTCTGACTGGGACCCTTTGTTAAATCCTGCAAATACCCTTTACTTCTCTGTATAATATGCCTCAATTGTTCACATTGAATCATTTCCACCAGAATTGCTGTATTTCTGTTATTAACCATATCTCAGTTAATTTCAGAGTAAAGACCAGATTCCAAGCCTGCATGAGAACTTCATCCTGAGAAGTATTTTTGTACCCTAATCTGAAATTACTGCTACCTGGAATTTTCAAATCATAAGATTTTAAACATGTAAAAGGGCTTCAGTGCTTGCTAACATTAACACAAAAAATCTCTAAGATAAAGGAATATCACCTTAATAAACATTGACAAGTATGCAAAATTAGCTTTAGTATTTTATGGATAAAAATAAAAGGTATAGTTTTTTTGCAATTTAGTCTTCATCACTATGAAATTTATTTTAAAATATTTATGCATATCTGGATACAGTATCAACACAAATGTTTTAGTTGCTCTACCTACCATCATAAATGTACTAGATTATCTTGAAAATATTTTGAACACCTTGCAGGATGCATGCCACAAAGTGGGACTTTTTACTATGTGATAATCCCAAGTTTATTTGAAAAGGTAGGGTTTATAATTTAATGCCAGTGCTTCCCTAATGCATTACAGCAGGAGCTGAACTTTGCCCACCTATAATATGATTTTATAATTCATAATATTTGTAAGCAATGTATAAAATATTCTTTGTAAACAAAAATTTGTTAATAATAAGGGTTTTAATAATTGGCATTAATTGGTAATCAAAAGCATATTATTAACCTCAATGAAAAGGAAGGAGTTATAATTAAAATCAATCACAATTTGACATCTTGGTTATAAGACTTCATGTTCCTGTCCTCTGGGGAAAGAGAGAGTTAGCAAGACAAGCATATCAACAGTTAGCAAGTAATGAGTAAGAACAGGAATGAAACTCATTTCTTCTGAACTGAGTTGGTCTCCTGTAGAAATAATGTCCCCAAGCAGGTTTCCTTCTAACCATGTTGATAGTAGCTAGTAGCAGTTTTACTTGAATCCCTAAGACATGTCTTTTGAGTGTTGAAGTGATGTAAACCTAGAAAAATCTTAAGAAATAATTTAGATTGAAAAATATTAGATGTAAAAGAAATTTGAATTTTTGTTCTGAGACACATTTGGCTCTTAAGAGATATTTTGTAATAGCATTTTTGCTCTTAAGATATATAATTAGGGTACTTGTAAACATTGGAGTAGAGCTTGAAGATTAATTTTTGTGTTATTCTAAATTTAAAATAATATTTAAGAATAAACAGCATTGTAAAAGTAATCTTTCTTGATGTTTTAGTGTAATTAACACTCAAAATGTGGATAAAATGACTACAGGAAAATGGGAGTTAGTCACATAGTCATTTCTTCCTCTGTACTAAGAGAATTTAAGACTATAGTCACCCAAGTTGAAGCCCATTCCCATATGAATAATTACTGCATATGTTACTCAAAGTCCTCTATTTATTCAAAATGTAATTAGTGTTCAAGAAAGGAGGCATTAAGAAATTGTACCTGCAGATTGCATTTCCTCATAATATAAAACTATGCCTGACTTTCACCTGAATGCTAGAATCATTAGTAAAATCTGTTCTGAGTAAGAGCTTTCATTCATGTGAATTTACTTTGACATTGTGAATTTACTCTTTACACATCATTATTATGTGTTGATATAAACCAGAATTTAGTTTTCTTTTTCTGCCAGTGTATAGGAGAACTGGATTTTGTTAACAAAATGAAAGAAATTTGTGTAGCTCTGGTGAGCAAGAGACAGAAACTTATTTTAGAGAACCAGGAATTTGTGAATGCCTGCAATTATTTTTCATATGTGGTATCAATTTTTACTGTAAGTAAGTTTATCTAGAATATTGATGCTGGCCAGGAGCATGAAAGAACTTTACAAAGGCAGAAATGAGCTTCTCAGACTCAGCAAGATTTTGCTTGTGGTCATACATCATTTGTTGAGATGAACCCCCTTTGGGGAGTTTGCACACCATGGAACTATGGTGGCATATGTTACAACTAAGATCACTGTGACCATGCATAGACATTTTTTTTTCATTCCACCAATAAATAACTCATTAACTTAATTCCAAGCAGCATTGGCAGCATCTGAATGTTGCTTTTTCCCCCTCATTTCGAGAAGCTAAAAATTTTGTCAATAAACTCAATTACTAAGTTTTAGAAATCATATCTTTCCTTCACAATCTTCTAAAATAGGCTAACATATCTGTATCTTGCAAAGTAGAAATGATTTATAGTCTAGACTTAATCATCATTACATGAAATTTAATGAAAATAATTTACACATAAGCGTAAAAGTACACTAAAAAATTCATACGTAAAGACACTCCTACTATATCTAGTCCAAAAATATTTAAAATATTTTTATGTATTGAACAATACTATATGTTAAAAATTATACCTGAATCATTATGTAATACAGATAAGCATATATTCATTTACGTCTATTTACATATGACATAAATTTAATTATATACATGCATTAGAAAGAAAAGCACAAATATTTTCTGTGATTACTTCTTATACAACTTTATTCTACATAATTTACTGTTTTTAAAATACTTAGATGTGACATCATTGTTCTTTATATTTTTGAAGTTAAAAACAAAGATCAGATTAGTTGAAATATATAAGATTTTCATAGCATTTAGCTTATTTAAAGTATATTTACCATTTTTAATAAGTGGAGGTAATATTTATATTAAAATTGTACTATTTAGTATACATATTATACTAAATTTATAGTAAGTAATAATAATAATTAATATTAAATTATTTGCTAAGAATGTCTTCTTTCACCATCTTTGAATTGAACATCTGTGTTAGTTTTAGTTTCCAAAATACGTCATTGAACAACTACCCACATTTTTGTTGCAAATATTATCAGGATGAGTATCAGATGATGTTCTTTTACACTCTCATGTTTACTTGGGACTTCTCTTGGTCTTTCAAAAGCCTATTTTCTCCCCTTTAATAGATTACTGGTTGTTTAAGGTTGACTTTAACCTGATGTAAGGAAATGAATGGCAGCTTTCTATGTGGTATGTGAGTTCATGTCCAGATAGTAACAAGAGAACCTATAATAGTTTATTTTTTTAAACTTAACCAAGCTTTACCTCTTTTTCAAATGTGGAAATTCAGTGTTTTACCTTTATTTAAAATTAAAAATATTATAAAATCTAAAAATAGCATCAAATATCATATTTCTGATTCTAAGGAACACTTTATAGTAAAATGTGAGATACAAATAGCCTAATAAAGTGGCTTTATTTAATATATTAATTTAGCTTCATGAAAATTTCCTGTAGTTTTTAATTTATTTTAATAGATATTTCTTAAGAACATTAGTTTCTAGATCTGCATTTGAGAACTTACCTAGTAGACTAAAACACTAATAGTTTTCTTTAACTCAAAGGATCAAGAAAATGATGAAGTGTTAAGATTAATTTCATCACAGTTGACAAATTACATAATCTTCTAGAAAGAGATCATAGTGAAAGTTTAACATATTGTATTTACTGAGGTTGAGACCATATAGCCAACTAGCTGTTTGATGATTTTTCTTTTAGAAACTATTTAGAAACTAATATTATGTTCTAATTTTTAAAAAAATCTATAGTCACATATTCAAATCTAATGTTTCATGTAACTTGTCAGCATTAAAAGTCATTATACTGAAGCAGGTAATTAAATATTATCCATTTCTGAACTAAAATCACAGAAAAAATGATCACTAAATGAAAAATCAAAAAACAATATGCAACATAAAAAATAACAGACCATAGAGCATAGCATATTGTCTATACCAAAATAAGACTGAAATGGAAAGAAAATGAACTTTTGTCTATTATTTGATAAGCTGTAGGTTGTAGTGAAAGAAATGTTTCCAATTAGAATAATCCCTGCTCTATTCTGTATAAAATCTGGATGTTAATTTTTTCTCAGCATGTGTGCTTAATACAAATTTCAGTCCATTGAAGTCTATGAGTAAATAAAGTGACCTTATATGCTAATTTCAAAGAGTGTTTATATCACTTTTTCAGCTCCCAAGAAGCTTTAGAGATCTGAAAAATCGAATGCTCAAACAAGAATTAAAAACAAAATACATTATAGAAAAAGAATATGACCTCTGAAATGGTTTATTTTTTTCTCTCCCAATGAAGGTGAAAGTCTAGATAAGTCTACTTTTATTCCCACATGCTGCATATATTTCAATTTTCAGCATGCTTTTGAAAAAGTGTTGACAAATTATTTAATCCTTGTTTTGGAATTTGTCTAAACTATACAACATGTATAATGTATTTTTTTTTTCAAACAGGAGGCAGGATGAAAACGTTGACTGTAGTATTTGTAAATATTTGATGTTGTTTTCTGCAAATATAGCTACTTCACTGAGACTAAGTGTTCGGATCCAATAAGACATAACCAGGCAAAGTGGACTCAAGGTGGTAAAAACATTCAGATTCAATTTCATCACATTTGTCAAAGATTATAAAACCTTTAGACATACAACTTTCATTCCTTAATCATATATTTCTTTCTTACCCTTCTTCACATTGGTTTCTGCCAAAACAAATCTAGGAATTTATTGATGTAGGCTCTTTTCTAATCCCATCAGCTATCTGTTGCCTTTGTGCTGCTGAAGATTTTATGAAAATATATCTTGTATTAATCCCCACAGATGACATTTTATTTTTATTTCTCCTTTCTTATTCTGTCAAGAAAGCGAAAAATGAAATCCAGGAGAAAGTGTTCATAATTATATGTCATTTCAATGAGTGAAAGACCATTGAGTTTATCTGGTGGTGTCTGGATTTGTCTTGTGTCCGTGAGGGCACCAGTCCCTGTCTAACATATCTCTTTCTGATCTGGAGACATACTGAATGCTCAGACTAGAAACAATTAGAAAATTATTCTACATGAGATTAATTTAATATGTCTTCAAAGGTCACCTCACCTTAGTGAAGTCTAACAAAGTGTGTTTCATAGAGATGCCGTTTCTACCAGAATTGTCAAGTAACTGAAGCTTTTTTTCCCCTCTTTTTTAAATCGTCTATAATAATGATCACCTGCAGTTTGTTAATATCTACAATTCTGTCCTTAAGATTCAAAATCTAGCTCATTTGGTGTCTGAAGTTCGTTGTTACAACTATTATCTACCACCTAACTTATAAGTCTTTTTCACGTGGACTGCCTGGGGACTTTACAGAATGAGACACTTTCTAATTCTCTTTAGTTGTCTTCTCATTTCCTAACAGGACAGTCTAGCAAAACTCTCCATGCATCTCTTTGCTGGTGGCTGGGTAGCTCTCAAGAGCATATCTAATCTCACTTTTCTCTTCTTCCCTCTTGTGCATTTGGTGGGTTGGGTTAACTCTGAATCTGCATCTGGAGAATGTACATATGCTGCCAGTAATTTAAACTCTAATAATCAGTTTTGAGAATCTTTCTATTTAAAAGATACTAAATTAAGCAAAAATATGATTTCCTTTTAACTCTGAGGAATAATAATATTTTGCTAACTTGCCAAATAAATATTCACTTACTATAATATTTTTCCAAATATAGGGACTAAACAGTATAATTGATATTGAGAAAATAGATTAGATATGTAAGCTTAAGACTGAATTCTTTGAATTACTTTTGAGTGAAGTCAATCATTGTTAACTATATTGTTATTTTATTTACCTTTTTTTTTTTTCCTGGAAGGGGATAATGCTATGCAAAATAATTGAGAGGCAAATACTGTGATTTCACTCCTATGAAGAACTTAGAAAAACAAAATGCCAGACAACACCAAGTTTAGAAATAAAACTGAGTCTCCAATTGCAAGAGAGAGAGAGGGTGGAGAAGAATAAGGTGGGGGATGAAAAATGGACTAAACTGGGGTGGAGGGCTGTGGGGGGGTGGGTATGCTATGATACTATGTTTCTGAAGAGGTATGATCCTGTTTCTGGTATATGCAGTATGAAAAACAATGTTACCTTGTTTACATATATATATTTCTATGTTGATATTAATTTATATATAAATGTATCATATTGACATATTTATATGTAATATGCATCTATTTAAATATATTTATATATGAAACATGAGGTAGCATTGTTTTATTGTTATATATACTAAACATAAAACTAAATAGAAATATAATTTGCACTATAATATTATTCATTATTATATTCATTGCATTATATATGCAATGGAGCTCAAAATAGTTAGCGAACTCTAAGTTTTTTTTTTCTTGAAACACCTCTTTCACTTGGTGTGACTTCTTTAATCCAATGAATTAGACAGTTCATATGTTCTTATCTACAAAGAGTTGGGTTTGTTCTTTAGCGTAAAGCACCAGAGCATCCATTAATATCTTAACTAATTAGTTATGAACAGATGAAATCTATGAGCTCAGGAAAATTATGTTCTTTGGCTAAAGACAAATTATTTTTAACAGTAAAGAAAGCATTTTACTGCTTATTGGCTTATTGAAAATGCATGCTGTTTGCATTAGGTGGGTATCATCAACTAATTCTTGTAATCACGGCACTCATTTGATATTTGAAATCATAAGTTTAATAGTATTGAGAGTAAATATGTATTTCTTCCTATTGTTGTTAATAGTAATTTTTCATATAGTTAATTAGATCAGCTTTTATGACATTCATTAGTTATTTAAATGATGAAAATACCAGGCATCTCTTCTTTAACATTTGGCCTTGTTTTATGTTTGGTGTTATATAGTTATATAGCTGTTGTATTTACATGAGCACACTATTGCATTGGTTGGTATTGCTTACTTATCTTGAGTAAGCACCTATTATTAATTTATGTGTTTTCAATAACAATTCATTTAGAAATATTTATAAAAATGCTAAATAAGAAACCAAAATTACTAATGTATAATTATCTTTTAGTTGCCTATGGGAAAAGAAAGTCATAATATCTCATACATTATTTTGAGAAATAAAGATTTGAATAATATAGTTATTCAATCTGACAGATTGTATGTTTTTGGTTTTCCCATATTTTCAAAAGGAAGTGAATGACATTCAGTAAAAATTGCTATTTCTTTTAAATTGCTTTGAATAATTATTTTTAAGAATTATGCATGTTGCATTTACAAAAACAATGATGGACATATATAATTTGGATTTTTAATAGCACGCCCAACATAAGAAAATGATTATAAGCTGAACCACTGCTATTCTGGGTGTTCCTGTTTGAATCCTCAGTTGTAAGTCATTTTCTGAGCGTGAGAGTGTACCGCATTTCTCTTCTTTCTGTTCTTTTATATATTAAATATATCTCTACATATTGAATATTTTCAGTGTTTCTGTAATAGATACCCATGCCATTCTATGTGATTTTAGGCTTTTATGACTTGCTTTCATTTTACATAATGCATATTTCATTCATGTTTATGCATTCAACTATTTTGGCTCTTATGTATCAACTTTACACATATATTTTCATAATAGAAATACATACTACTGAGAATTATTATTTTGTTTCTTTTCACTTATTTCTTTGTTTTCACTGGCTTTTATTCTCTGCATATACTTGATTACTTACACTGTGGGTTTCTAGTGAACCCAAGACCTGGGCAAGTGGGACTCAGGGATCCTAGCCCCAAGTCTAAAAGAATGACTGCACAGGAAAGTAGTCATGCAGCATAGTTTATTGTTTGACAGTATCTTTTATAGTTACAGAATTCAAAGGAAGGGTGAGAACTATGATGTATGTTTCTCATTAGCTAGTTTGTTAATAATTGGCTACCGTTATTTTCTACAGATCCTGTTCTCAGGATCATCAAAGATGTTCAAGAAGAGGGAAAAGGGACAAAGAAAAAGGGTGTAAGGAGTAGCTTGACCAAGGAGACTATCAAGTAAACACAGCTGGTATGGCTTTTCCTAGGGAAAGGTGAGCTGTTTCAAACCACTCTAAACCACTCTAATATTCTCAGCAACCCAGTAGGTTCATACAGGTGTGTTTTCTGGGCCATCACAAGGTCTCATGCAACATATACTAATGTTCATAAGATTTCCCAGAATGTATGTGCTGGAATTATTTTAGAATATGTATTAAGTGTAATTTCTGATCTTCTGTTTCACATTTCAACTTGAAGCATGGTGAAACTATTCTTTTTTAATCCATTTCCTTGTGGTTCAGTGTGGCTATGGCCAAATCTTTCTCCATTTGTTTTTCTGACATTGAATCCCACTGTGGTTCGTATTTATATTTCATCAGTAACAAATTAGGTTGAAATTCTTTCCATGTGCTTATTGACTAATATTATTTTTCGAAATGCCTGCTCATGAGTTTGAGTCATTTTCCATGGAGTTAATTCATCCGTTTCCTAGCAAAACCTCTATACATTTGAATGCTGAGTTTTAATGGACTGCTATATTGATTATCTATGACTACATATAACGTGTGACCACAAATTTACCGTTTAATGAACAGTTTATCTAACAGCTTCTGTAATTGGTCAGGAGTCCAGAATAACTAAACTGTTCCCTTTGTGCAGAACCTTAGAAGGTTGAAATCAGAGTCTTCACCTGGAAGCTTATTCCAAGCCTCTTGGGTTATTAACTAGAAATAGTTATCTGCAACTGTATGATTGAGGTTGCTGATCTCATGTTTACCTCATGGCCAGGGTATGTCCTAAGCTACTGGAGACCATTGCCAGATCAATGCCATGTTACCATTTGTAGGTGCTATGTAGAACCAGTGCTGCTTCAAGTTCTCCCGGACACCATGTTCACCAATCTGAATCTCTTTACCTCTTCTGCCTCTGACTTCTAAATCCTCTTTTTGGAATTCCCTATTAGGTCAAGCTTACCCACAGTCAAGGGGAGAGACTTTTTCAAAATCTTAGAGGTCATCTTAAGATTCTGTACATCCAGTTGCATATGTTGGAAGGACCTTTTTGCAATTTATGATCTTTTATCAAAAATCTCAAAAAATCGGCATTTTGATAAAGTCATCGTACTTTTACTAAGATAGTAGCATTAACATTGTATTGGTATAGGTTGCATAGCATAATGAGTTTATATATCTATATATTATGACTTATTTGATAACTGAAGTTTGTACATTTTGATTACACCCATTTCGCCCACACTCCCTCTAGCAATCAGCATTCTGTTCTCTGCATTTATGAATTTGTGTGCTTGCCTACTTTTGATTCTTCATGTTGGTGAGAAAATATGATATTTGTCTTTCTTTATGTGACTCATTTCACTTAGTGTAATGTCCTGAATGTTTATCAATGTCACAAAATAATAGAATTTTCTTTATTTTATGATATAATAAATAAAATTCCATTATATCTTTTCTGCCCTGTGCCCATATCTATGCATATACATGTGACATGTATATGTATGCATTCATGTATGCTAAGATGAGATTATTGTATCCATCCATCATTCATGCATCTATGGGTACTTAGGTTTTTTTCATGTCCTAATTATGTAAATAATGCTGCCGTGAACATGGGAGGACAATATCTTTTTTTTAATTTAGTGTTTTATTTCCTTTAGATAAACACCCAGAGGTAGAATTGTTCTTAAGCTGGTTATAGCTTTGAATTTATGAGAAATCCCCATTCTATTTTCCACATGGTGGATAAAATTTACGTTGCCACCAATAGTCCACAGGACTCATTTTTCTTCATATTCCCTCTACACTTTTAATCCCTTATCCTCTTGAGGATGACTTTTGTGACAGGTGAGCTGCTATCTCGTTGTCACTTTGCATAATTTACCAACAACTATAAACACATATATACATTTGTAAATTAAACATTTTTATCATATTTTATTAAATGTTCTCTGTTATCAAAACATCATTCTATTTTACTGATACACAGATATTTTTGTTTATAAATGTCCAAGGCGTTTTTGTGCATAAGGGAAAAAAATAAAAAATATTATTTTAATTTACATTATAAAGTGATATTTGAAAGAACATTTCTGGTCATTTTAAACATATTACAATAAGGAAAAAAATTAAAAAATTCTGTTTTTTGTAGTTTATAACTGTGTTTAGAACATAACACTATAAACTGACCTCATAATTTGTTCTTTTATTATTTTTACACTTGTCTCATAATTCTATAGAATTATAGCTATGTTCTTTCTAGTACTGCTATAAGATTTCTATAATTCTATGAGAATCAAAACACAATTCATTTTAGAAAGCTGGCATTTGTTTGTGTCCTTAATCTAGTCCTTTTGTCTTCTCAAAAGGTGAATTCATTAGCTGAATTTTCCTTAGAGAGAGGTCTTCCCTATGACTTTAAAAGCATTTCTAAATTAATATTTTTACTTAAATTTAAACTTTTTGGTACCTGACATCGCTTTCTAAAAGCACTGAAGCATTTTATGGCTAACATTAAATAATTAATTGCTTTGTTGCTATGATATGCTTATTTAGTCTATTAGCCTTATTAAAAATTGTATTGTTTATTACTATTTTATTATAATTTATAGGATCAGATAAATGTTTCATCTCCCAAAAGATGATGAATTGAGTTTATACAATTACAGTTAACAACCGTCTTTAGGATACATGGATAATTATTATTAATGTATCATTTTAGAAAACACAGTAGAATGCAATTTTGCTTCATCAATGTTGTAAATACCAAAACTAATCAGTCATTACATTCCAGCACTCTCAAAACTTCCCCACTTTCTCCTAGCTTCCAATATTTAATTCAGGAAAAGTACATGACATGTCAACATATATTGAACAAATTGAAAACAGAGAATATAATTTATAAATATATGCATATTTTAGTTATTATCTAGGCCTACTAAAATAAAAATTTCACCCACCACTTTTTTATTTTACCATTACAACCATAATATGTATAATTTTTATCACTTTCATATAAGATAGCATCATTCACAAATTCAAATCCTTTCAGTGATTCAGAATTCTGCTGTCTTCTTTTGCTTCCGATGATAAAATTGTCACCATATGGCCACTGGCAGTAACTTTAAATCCTCCCTCATGTAATTTCTGACTCTTTTCCAGAAAAACAGTTCGTATACTTCATTATGGTTATGAACTCACTACAATTATGAGTCTAGATGAACAACTCAGCCCAAACTCAAATCAAAACTCTAGACAATATTTTCATGTCAGAAGATCACTGTGTGGGACACATGAAAAAGAATTTTCCTTGGTGGAAACAAAGAAAATTCTGAATATATAATAGCATAGTGACTTTAAATTTCATGGTCAAGGCATACAGTTTTAAAAGTACCAATAAATTTCATAATATTCTTATAGAACAAGATGAAATATATGTACAGATTACAGAGCAATATTTATAAAATAATTTAAAAGCAATAGTATGTTTCCAAAATATACTGAGAATATTATTAAATTTATTTTTTAAGTGAACAGGTCACCATAATAGGATAAAGCTAAACCACAATATTTTATATGAAAAATTGGTATGTGTCATAGTTATTTTGTATTACTCAGAGAAGGAATAAGAAGATAAGCAATCATTTTGAAAATAATGAAACTTATTTTATAATAAAAACATTTTAGATATTAAAGACAATTTATATAAGTAGTAGAACAATGTCAAGACAATAATCTTACCCGAAGGATACCTTTGTTTTAGCAGAATCTCTCTCAACAAAGCCTATGTTATAATTCCTAGAAAAGAATTTTGTGACTCTGATTAAAATTAAGATGTTGATCTTGAAGAATTATCTTGGGGTAGGAAGGAGACAGGTTGAAAAGGCTGATGTAAATAACGGAAGCAGAGAGGGGCAGGACATGGGGACAGCAATATAGCAAGAGAAGAGAAAAAAACAGAAACTACACTTTGGAGACTAGGTCTGTGGAAAGCCTAGGGATGCAGGCAGCCTTTACAAGATAGAAAAGTCAAGGTAACAGACTTTCCCTAAAACTTCCAGAAGGAATGCAGTCCTACTAATCAAGTTTACACTGTGACCTCTGAAATTATATTTTTGGATTTGCACTGTTAATGTACTGTTTACGGTAATTTGTTACAGCTGCAATGGGAAACTAGCTGTGAAGTTAAACTACAAACAAAAACAAGAATTAGATAAAAAATACATCTAATGTGCTAGCAATTTTTGAGAGTTATTATTTACAAGTTATTTTATCTCAATTAGAAAGCAAAAGATGAAGTCTAATATTTGTAATATTTACAAGTCTAAGAGTTAATATATAGGGTGTTGGTAAGATCATCATTTAGAGTAAAATGGATGTATAATAATGATACACAGACTATAAGTAATAGGAGATATAAATTGTAAGGTAAAAGTCTTCAAGAGTAATTAAATCAAGATGAATAAAATATTTTTTTTTCATTTTGAAATTAAGCTACAAAATTTAAGTACTTCACTCAGTAGGTTTTGTGGTTAATGTTTATAAAAATAGATGCCAGCACTTTAAATTCTATCATCAAAATCATTCCTCTTAATAGTAAAATGAAATTTTTTCATAAATATTTATCATTTTTGCATACTTAGTGATCAATTTTGACATAAAGAGAACTAGAAATTACAAACAATATCATTTTGTTTTTATAGTTAGAATCAAACATGCTTGAGACTAAAAATTACTGAGAGAAAACTAAAATAATGCAATAATTTTATTTAATACTTAACTGCTTAAAAATAATTTCTACACTAATAGACAAAATAATTTTCTTATTTAAAAAAGCTACCTAAACTGTAGGGTGCAAAACTTCCATTTTTAAATTATTGCCTGTCTTAAGTCACACCATTCTGAATTTTGTGATGTTATCAATAAGATAATAAGATTTTAAAAATAATCTGCTAGAAGGATGACATCTTAAGATGGGTGGAATTGATAATTGGTGTAATAGCAAAGAGAGAATCCATAAAGTAAAATGATAAGAATGTAAGAGCTAAAAATCAAGATCTTTCAAAATCTGACATTTTGAATCTGAATTTTTTCCAACTGTTTCTTAAAACATAGTCTGCTTTGTTATTTACTGAAGGATGCTTCATATGTCCCATAAACCCTGACCTTTATTTCAGTGTATCCTTTCAAAAGCATATGTGTATCTGTGTTGTCTCTTTTAATTATTCAACAGATACCTCTGCAAAATGTTATGGATGTATGATCTGTATCTATAATACTTAAAAGCAAGCTAATAAAAGTTTTATGCTGAAGTATCTCAGCATTCATAGCAATGTAATTCATAACAGCCAAAGTATAGAAACAGCTCAAATGTCTATAAATGCTAAAGGATAAAGAAGAAGCCCTTTATATGTACAACCGGAGGGATACTGCTCAACCTTCAAAAGAAAGAAATTGTTCAATTTGTATCAGTATGGATGAAGTGTGAGGGCATGATATTAAGTGAAATAAGCCAGACACAGAACAAATATTGTGTAATTATGCATAGATATGTAAAATATTCACATTTATAGACGGAAAGAATGGAATGGTTATTTCCAGGAATGAAGGACAGGAGAGAAATGGGTAGTTGATATTCAATAGATATGTTTCAGTTATGCAAGGTGAGTGTTCTACAGATCTGCTATAAACAGCATTGCAGAGGGATAATTCTCATGTTAAGTGCCCTTGCTGCCAAGACAAAACAAAACAAAATAGCAAGAGATCCAAGGAAACATTTGAGGGTGATGCAACTATCTAATACCTTGATTAAGGTACCAGTGTAATGGGAGTATACTTCTACTCTAACTCATCAAAGAAAAGTATGGTGCTTTCTGCGTATCAGGGATACCTCAAAAGTTGTATTTATTAAAGAATGTTACAACTCTGGCTATAAAATAACCAAGACATTAAAATATAATGCAAATATGTATATTTTTAATAATACCATGTTGTATACTTAACAGTTTTAAAATTAAGAGAGTAAATTTAAAGAGTTTTTATCTCAGAGAAAAATGTAACTATATAGTGTCAAATGTTAATTAGATTTAGTATGGGGTTCCTTCCCCAATATTTATAAATATTGTATCATGTGTAAATTTCCTATTCAATCTCTGATAAATAATGTTATGGCAACTAAACTTCAATAAAAGAAAGCAGTGCCAACATTACCACCAGTGAGACACAGCTTACATTGCTTTTCTCCCTGCATAATGCATTTAAATTGGGCTTTCTGGTTTCCAGTAGACCAGTTTTGATTTACTGAAAATATATAGTACCCCTGTCTGGTCTATAATTGGCATAACTACTCATTTTCAGTAAATACAAAATCTGTAATTAATGTTGACACTGGAAACAGCACAGTAATATGAAAATAACTTTTCAACTATGGGTAAATGAATCAAAAAAGGGAAATATATATGACCTAATAGTGAATAAATGTATTTAGTATTACATTAAAATATGAATAAAAAAGAGCTATGAGTTATGAAAGAAATAGCTGGGATGATAAAAGAAATCTTAAGAAAGTTGTTAGCATACAATGCAGAATAAATTTTGTTTTTTTCAAAATGCAATTATTCTATAAAAAACATTTTAACTTTAATATGTTCTATTTGTGTAACTATTAAATATATGAGAAAAGAAATATGGCTTTATTTGTGTGTATATATATTTGTGTGTATATTTGTGTATATATTTATATAAGCATTCATATATATGTGTATATTTTTTTTCATTTTTGATGAATATTTCATGTAGTAAGTATATAGAATTACTGGCCATCTGTAGAACATAGTTGTGAAGTTAATATATGTTCTAGAATATTGTGTCACAGGAAATGCTTATTCACAGAACTGCATTATTTATTGAGATTTTCATAACTAATATGAAAAATTTCCCGAGTTTTTTCTTATATACTTAAGAAAATTTAATTATGTTAATTAGTTCAGTTTAATATAAATCTATTAAATAAAGTTAATTACATGATTAAAATTTTAGACATTTTTAATTCTATGTCTTTAATTAGAAATGAATTCAGGAGGAACGGATAAGACAAAATGTGAATTCATTCGGTCACCTTGAGCTTGTATGTGAATAATTATTGACTAGACTATATTATGAATGAATAAACTATAATGCAGAGAAAGTAACTTGATCAAGGAGCACAGCAGAAAGTATGTTAAATTTCAGTTTGATTTTTTTCTAACACATCCTATATTAGCTTGAGTCACTCAAACAATTAGGAAATCCCCATAAGGAAAATCAAAGATGCAAAGGATTTTCTTTCACTAAACTGCTTTTGAAATATTTATTGCAAATAATTGGGGGAGAGCATTTATTTTTTTTTAATTTTGCAGGCTTTCAGAGAAATTTTTTCAAAAATTCTGATTATACTAAGATCCTAATATTAGCACATCTGCTCTCATAAAGTAATTTCACATGCTTATTAAAGAAAGTTTATTAAATCTCACAAATTTTATTTAAGAATGAGTAACTAAAGATTAGATTTAGTCAAATGAGCCTAGAATTAGATGTCTTTAATATCAAAAGAAAGGGCACAAGGGATTAGAATATTTCTATGTTAATTTTCATTTTTAACTCTTTTTATTCCACTAATGATAACTTCTACCTTTTCTTTTTCATTGAAATGCTTACTTCCCAGTTAGTAGCTACTCTCTATCATACCTTTTATTCAGCATGTAAATTTGACCTAAAAATGCCTTGGTTCTTTGTTTATGTAAAGGCAAATTTCCTAAAGTTTCTCTTAATCAGAGATAATTGTAACTTGGTAAATATCTTAGATTTAGGCTGTCTTTGTCTTCACACTGAACTGTGTAACATTGTTAGAGTGAACTACTTCATGAATCTTAATTCATTGTAAATGGAATTTTTTTAAAAAACTTTCAAAATGCATAGTTGGAAGGTTTTTGTTTGATATAGTACCAACTGTTTATATTCTGTTTTGTTTTGCCTGTTGTTGGAGATGAATATACAAACCTATCACCAAGATTTGTGTTGCGAAAAGTTTTCTCTGTTTTCTTTTATGCATATTATTATTAGTTTTTGTCTTACATATAAGTGTTTTATCAGGTTTGAGTTCATTGTGGTATGTGGTAGTGGTCTAGTTTTATTTTTCATGTGATCGCCCAGTGTCCTCAAAACCATTTATTGATGATAATTTCTTCCCCATTGTGTGCTATTGGTTCCTTTGTCACAGATAACCAATCCTGAGTTGTTTTTTGTTGTTTGTTTTCCCCCCTTGATTATCAATTATATTTATGTGGATCTGTTTTTTGTTCACCTACCATAATGTCTTAATGATTATAGTTGTGTAATATAGTGTAATGTTTGGATGTTTGCTTCTACAATTCTTCCTCTTTTTCTCAGGTCTGTTTTGGCTAGCTACTGAGATCTTTTATGATTTCATAAATATGTAATTAATGACTGCTCTAATTTCTTTGAAGATGTCATTCAAGTTTAATAGGCACTGAATCTGAAATTGGGTCAAAACAGGTCAAAAACCTCTAACCAAAAAGCCAAAGCAAAAAAGCTACACTTTTACAATGCAACATCTTTCAGGTTTTTCCCACCCATCTCTGGAGCAGTTACTAAAGTCACAATGCAATTTAAACAACAGGATTTTATTAACAAGGGAAACAAATCAGGAAAATAAAAAGTCCTTAACGCCACAGTGGTGTTACTTTACCCCAAATACCATTTAGCTTGAAAGTCCCAAACAAGTCCAAGTTGGTGTCCCTGTGCCCTCCAAACCTGAGTCAGGCACTCTGCAAATTCCAGTTTTTCTTTTCAGTCTTCTCTTTGCTCCTTGTCTCTTCAGTGTTCTGAGCTGTGGCTTCTTCATGACTCTAAACTTTTTCAACAAATGCTGATGCAAAATCAGCTTTCCAAATTCCTGGCTATTTCAAGGTACCAACTTTCCATGCCACCTTGTTGCTGTGCCACGCTCTCCACACCCACTCCTCTTTTGCTGGCCACTCTTCCACCATGGCGTCTCACCACCACCAGCTCACTCTTTCAGAGCCTTTCCACCCAGCCTGACCAGGTGGGTCTCCTCTAACTGCTGACCTTTCTTGTCTTCCTCCTTTCTCTCTCTTAGCTCATCTCTTTTTAGGCACACCTTTTACACTTCTCATTTTCTCTTGAAGGTCTTTCTTTCAGACTCCGCCTACCAGGGCAATATTGTGCCCAATACAATTTTCAACTCTGTCACTACCCCTGTATCAAATCTGTATGTTGTTATGGGTAGGATGATCATTTTGACAATATTGTTTCCAGTCTATTACAATGAATATCTATTTCATTTTACAGTGTCTTGTAGTTTTCACTGAATAGTTTCTTCACTTCCTTCCTTAAATTTACTCATAAGCTTTTTGTTTGTTTATTTATCTGTTTGTTTTTGATGCAATGCGAGCAGGATTGTTGATTTTCTGTCCCTTCTTCTATCGCATTGTTTTCATAGACAAAAGTGCGGCTGATTTTCATATATTGAGATGGCAGTTTACAAAACTTGATTTCTGTGCTAATTTATTATTCTATTTTTTTATTCACATCTTTAGGGCTTTAGGTGTTTATTATGATATCATCTGCAAATAGTGATTGCTATTGCTTCATTATTCTTTTCCATTTCTTCATTACTCTTTTCCAACTTGTTTTCTTTTTATTATGTCGTTTTCTTGCCTAATTAATCTTGCTAGGACTTTTGTACTATATTCGATAATATTGTTGAAAGTGGACACTATTTTCTTACAAAGATTTTAGTGGAAAACTTCTGTTTTTTTTTTTTTAATGATGAAAGTCAACCTCAAATACGTTAGTACTGGATTTTACTATCTGGCCTTAATTATACTGCCCATATTCCATCCCAGTTTTTCAAATGATTTAGTCATAGATATTGAATCTTATCAAAAACTCTCTCCACACCTATTGATATAATCATATGTTTGTTTTCTTTTGTTAATGTGGTAAAATTCATTAATTGATTTTTGAATGCTGAACCATAATTGTGTCCCTGAAATAAATCCCTTTTGGTCATAGTGTATGATGCTTTTAATGTATTATTGAATTTGATTTACTAAGATTCTATTGAGTTTTGTTTTCATGTTCACTAGGGAAATGGTCATATAATTATTTTTGCATGTTGAATTTGTGTGATTTTGATGTCAGGATAATGTTGGTCCATAAAACATGTTTAGAATGATTCTTCTCCAATTTCTTGCAAGAGTTGACAAATAGCTGTTCTTTCATCTTTGAAGTTTTGGTGAATGACTAGAAATATCATCTGTTCATGGACCTTTGTTTTTTTGGGAGACTTATTCTTACCATTTCAATAGCATAACTTATTACTGATATGTTCAGGTTTCCATTTCTTCTTGATTCAATCTCAATTGTTTTAAATTTTTTTTGGAATTTATCTGTCTCTCTAGATAATTCAGCTTGTTGATATTCAAGTGGTCACAGAAATCTCATGATTCTCTCACTTTCTGAGATGTTTATTTCTAGTAATATTTATTTGTGTTACCCTTTTTTGTCTTTGTGAGCCTAATCAATTATTTATTTAATTTTTCAAGGGAGCAATTTTTTTCTTTCATAATCTTTGGATATCTTTTTATCTTTTTATTTCACTTATATATTCTTATTTATACTGCTTTCTCTTTCTTCCGAATTTTTATTTTGTTTGTTCATCATTGTCATGCTTTTGAAAGTGAGAGATATGATTATTAGTGTCATTTTTTTTTGTTGTTTTTTGATTTGGGCCTACATTACAATATATTTCCCTCTTAATACTATGGTCACCAACCATTCTGGAATATTCTGGTAAGTTGGTTTCACTTTAATTTCTCTCCAGATATTTTAAAATGTCTTATTTGATTTTCTCACTGAATCAATAGTAATACAGCAGTGTGTTGGTTACTCTCCGCATATTAGAAATTTTTTTTGTTTATTTTGGTTGCTTTCAAATATTATGTTATTATATTACAAAATATAGTTAATATGTAAAAATGCTGATTTCGGTCTTCACTGATTTACTGATGCTTGTTTACTGTCCCAATATGCAATCTCTTCAAAAGAATATCATATGTTCAATTAAAAATATCTGTTAGACACATGTGGTATAAAACTTTAAGAATTGTTTTCTTTGATTTATTTCTTATTTATATATTAGTTTGCGAGTCAGTTACTGAAGTTCTCAACCCATTCATGCATACTATCGGTGTCTCTTTTCATATCTGATAATAACTGTCATGTATATGTACTTTAATTTAAGGCATACATATTGATGACTGTTCAGCTTTCTGATATATTATTCCCTTAATAATAATGTCTATTCCTGCCATTTGCTACTTATTTTAGCTGCAAATCTATTTTATCTGACATTGGTGGCTACTTCTTTTTTTGGATCTACTTACTTGTACAATTTTTTGCAGGTATTTATGTGAGTACATGTTTATCTTTGGAGCTTAGTTTCATTTCTTTGGGACAGCAGATATTTCAATTTTTGTTTTTAAGTCAAAGTCACTTTGTTCAATATGATTGATGACTTCAGTACATTTACATGTAGGGTAATTGTTTATATACTAGGGTCTGCTACTGCCATTTTTGTATGCAGTTTTCTGGTTTTATCTATTTCCATATTCAGTTATTATTGTGGATGTTTTTCTCTTGATGTAGAGATGAAAGATTCTTTCAATATTTCTTGTAAGAGAGGTCCAGTGTTTGCAAAATCCATTAGTATTTTTGTTTACCCTATGTGAAGTAAGTATTTCAGTATATAGTATTCTTTCTGGCATCTTTATTTAAAAGTATTTTGAATGTACCATTCCATCTCTTTGTTCATAGTGTTTCTTCAGAGAAATCAGATGTAACCTGATGGTGATACTTTTCTTCATTGATTATCTACTCTTTACTTTAGTCAACTGCAATATCCATATGTTGTTTTGAATTCTAAGAAGGTTCTTCACTATGTGTCTTGGTGTAGGTCTCATTATATTTCATGAAAGAGAATATTTTACCTTCATTGGACTCATATATACTTTCTTCTCCAGGTTTGGGAAACTTTTATCTTATGTATCGTCAACTAAGTTCTCATCCCAATTTTTCTTATATTGTCTTTCCTCATGGAATCAGGTCATTATAAGATTTTTTATTGTATTGCTCTTCTTTCTCTTGAAATCTTTATGCATTACCATCTTCAAGGCAGTGAGTAGATTTACATTTTTTTCCATTCTTGCTCATCTCTTCTTAAATTCTTTCATCTCTTCTATTTTTTTATATCTGTTTACATCTAGTACCAATTATTTTCTTACTTAAAGCTTCAATTTCTATCATGCATTCATTAATTTTACACCTTTGTATATTGCTTTTCTGAGTTTTCTTATATATCTTTGACCAACTTAACTTTTCTGTGTTTTCTATTTCTTTGAGTTTTTTTTTTTGTTGTTGTTGTTGTTGTTATTTTATTTTTTTTTTATCATGGCAATTGTGAATTCTACACTGGATAGGAAAACAAATGATAACAAAACAACAAAACACCTTCCTGTTTTGTAGATGCTGAAGATTTGTTCTCTCTTTGTTGTAGGATATTTTTTTGAGGACTTGGTATGTTACATGTTTTATTTTCCAGTCTGCCCATTATGCTGTTTTGTCCTGCTCTAGTGGTGCAGAAGTTCCACTGTTCTAGCAGATGGTGCAGTGGTTATTTTATTTGCTTGCTTAGCTTTTTCCTTGTTTCATGTTTCAGTATGAGAACTGATGTGAAACTACTGACCTGGGGGGCGTGGGGTGGAGGGTGGGTATGGAATGACCCAGTCACTGGTGCAACTATAGTGTAGGCCTGGCTTGTCTCTGGTTTTCCTGGCCCCTACATCTACATTGTATGGCCTAGACTTTAAGAGTTGTTAATGCCATCATCTCAAGTTTAAAGGAATAGGAAAGAAAAGGTACTCTTGTGCCTTACTTTTTTAGCTGGGACCCTCTCTACTTGTCTCATCCCAGTATTTTGCATATACCTTCTCCACTTTAAGAGTGCACCTCTACACCTGTCTTCTCTCCCCCTCCTATAATCTACAAACACCAGAGCAAAAAATTGTACTCCCACCTCCTGCCAATGCTACAGTTTTTAGGCACTCTTTCCACCCACCTTTGATTGCACAAAGTTGAATTTCCTCCATTTCTCTTTTGACATGGTCTTTGTTAGTCTCTGATATTCAGCACATGCTCTCATTTTACCTCATCAGGAGTTGTTCTGGGTACAGTTACCCTGTGAACTAATGTTGATTTTACTCTGTTGATTTTGCTCTGAGATCAAAGCAGGAATCCTCCTTGGATCTGTCTTCCTTCAAGACACTCCCAGAAGGCCTGGCTAGTGCCCCTATTTGTAACAATTGTATATATGAAATAAGTACCATTAGAATGTTAATTTGTGTGCTTTTTTTTTTTTTTGGTGTTGTTGAATGTTTGATAAGTTGGTCATTAATTGAAAGTAAAGGACATAATAAGTACTACAGCACATTGATGTCACTGACTTTTCTTAGAATGTTGAAGCTAAGAAGAAGATAAAATGTTAAGAGTAGGTTAATGCAGTTATACTTCAGAAGTTGACCTTTATGATAATGTCTGCTTAAGCAGTATAATGTCATTATACTCATAAAAAAAAATCAGTTTTTATATTCTGTAAGCTTAAAGCTACATATATAAAGTTATATTCACATATTCTAAAATGTGATAAATCAAGGAAATAAATTATTCATGGTTATCTTAATAATTGTATATGATAATTGTATTTATTATATGCTTTGAAAAAAACTTATCAGAAAAATCCTAAAGGAGAAGATAATGAATTTAACTTGGTGTATTTCTAACTTGATAATGATACTTATAAATAGATTCACTCCAAGAAAAATAACTTTTTAACTGACAGCGATAATCATTTAAACCAGGGGATATTCCTCTTACTTTCAATTCAATTTTAATTTTGCTTTATTTTGAACAGTATCCATATAAAAAGCCCAGATGAACAAATTGATAAATCTGCAAATGAAGTTGTTGAAGTAACTTGCAATACTCTCCCTTATTGATTGAGTTAATTAAGCAATATATCAAGCACTATAAAATATTATATAATTTGACATAAATTTTGAAATCTTCATATTAAACTAAGTGAAATATTTGATTTTAATTTTGAGTTACTTTTTATTTTTGAATTTAGAAGATTTACACCTATTTTATTCATATTTGTTCAGTATCAAATATAGATGAGAATGTAATTTTACACGCACAAGACCAAGTTAAATCATGATATTAAAATGGGTAGAAGTCAACTAATCATTTTATAATTTTGAGAATTCTTAATATAAAAATTCTTGTTTTTTTGAATAATTTTTGCTTGACAGTGTATTATATATAAATAAATGAATTAAGCTCTATTTTAATTGTTATACATGTCATGTTAAACTAACTTAGGATATTAATGCTTTTCTGTAAGTAACCAAATTACCTACATAATTTCTACATATTTGATAGCAATAGTCATGTGTACTATAGCAAGTGATTGATTTGTAATTACTGATAATTTTATGCAGGCAATTTGTATGTTGAGAAATACCAAAAATCACAAAAATATTTAATCCAAGATGCAATTTTTTCATTATTGATAAACTACATAATTTTATTAATAAACTACATAATTTCTATTTTTAGAATTCACATGTTGTTTATTCAACCTATTTCTTACTGTTAAAGAACATATAATTTGCTTATTTGACAATTCTTTTATGGAGAATAAATGTAGTACAATGATTTGCTAAAGTTCTTGAATAGTTTCATTACAAGAAGTGAAATTAGTGAAAAATCATGTCATACAATATCACTATCAAGTAATTTTTCATAATTGACATAACATATTTTGTATTTAGGCTACTTTAATAATGACTATATATGCAGATTAAAATGGATATTAACATTGCATATTATTTATAGTACATAATATATAGCTATATATACAGTTATTCAGGAAATTATTAATAATTAAGAAAGCACAAATATTAACTTGTCTAAATTATATATTTCTAAATTCAAGAAATTTTACTTATTATACAAATAAAAACTGCAATAATTGATTGCTTATTGTCTTTATCTTTCAAAGCACATCCAAAATGTTAACTTCCACCCATAAAAATATATATATCTTGGGAAATAAGGTATATCATCCTTATATTTTACTTTAGTCTTATAATTACAGGCATGACATAATATTAATATAGATACAATCAATTTACATAGGCACATATACAGCTACACTGATATATTTTCCTTTCATAAATAGCATTCTAAGTCTAAATATCTTAGTTGTCTAAATGACAAATCAATTTCTAGTTTGTTTATAAAATTTAACTTAATGCACTCTATCTTTGTATATTATACATGCATTCTACATCTATTTATTTACTTACTTATATTGAAGATTACAATGCAATCTTCCTTCTTGTTTTTCCTTTGAGTATTATCCATCAATTTTGATAAGCTGTCCATTGGTTAGTTTGTCCCAACAAGTTCAATTAGAAAAAAATCTCAAATATAGTGATAATCATAGCTCACATGGGACTAGGAAGGCTATTATGTGTGACTATATTTTAAAGTTATAATAACTCAATTCATCTTTTGTTAGGAATTATGAAGAGGGATTAGATTTATTTTCTTAACATTTTATATAAATAATCCTTAAAGTGTCGCAAACTGCTTTATTTTCTTTAAAAAATCCTTGTTTCTTTGTATAATTTATGATTATGATGTAATAATGATTTCTACCAGTACTTCTAAAACATGTCGTTATGGAGTACAAAATGACAATACATAACTTGAAAAAACATTGACATTCATTCTGCACACTCTGGTAATAATTTTTACTTAATTTTCATGTGATCCCATTCACTGACTGCTTAGACAAACTTTTATCAATATCTTCACATTTTGCTGAAGCAAAGTAAACTTTCCATGCAGCAACTGTGAGCTACAATACAATTTAAATTTTTTGAAAAATACAAAATGAATGTATATGCATATAATATAATATCACTCAGTGTTGGCCATCATTAACATTTTTTGCTTGCCTTGTTTCAACTTAGATATTCTATGGCATTATTGAAAAGGATATAGAAGCTGGGCATGGTGGCTCGTGCTTGTAAGCTTCAGCCACAAGTGACTGGGGCTAGGGATGGCGGTTTGAGTCCCGCTCTGGGCAACACAGGACGACCTAGTCCTAAAAAATAGCTGGGTGTGGTGGCACGCGCCTATAATCCCAGCTACTTGGGAAGCTGAGGCTGGGGATCGCTTGAGTCCTGGTACCCTGGGCAACGTGAGCCTGCGGTTTCCACAGGCAAAGATAGCAAGACCTAGTCTCAACAACAACAACAACAAAAAGATATGGTACTCTATGTTCTAGATAATATAAATATTCTAGTTTATAAAAATTCCTTCATTTAACTTATATAATAAACTGAGTTCCAGAAGTCAGTTAGACCGTGGATGAATTTCTGTATCCAACAATTCCCTGAGCAATTTTTGGAAGGCAGTGAAGAAGGCAAAATATCACAAGCAAAGCAAGAAGAAGCACAACTACCTGGAAATCAGAAATTTTGAGAGGGGGGAAACAGCTTCCTATTTCACATACTTTAATGTACCTGACATTTGCTTAGTAAGAGAAATATAGATCAATGTTATTAGAAGACTTTTGTGCATGTGGGAAACTCAAGACAATAAACCCCCATCTTTTCAAACTATACATAATACCTTTCATGTGTTGATGGAGTTCAATATATAAACTGAACATGAAAATGAATAGGTATATTCCTTTCTTGACAAAAGAGGCTAATGGAACTTACCCAGCTAAAACTTTTCACATTAAATTGAAATTACACCTCTAAATCTTGGAGGTGGTGAAAGCTAGGCATGCTTCTTCTATGTTAAGGAACTGCAAAAATATTGGGCAAAGTGAAGATTTATATGATGCCATTGAAAGCATTCACTCTAACAATAAAGAAGACAACAGGATGGTGAAATGATGACTGAGATTCAAAATAAATCACATGGTACCATAATAATTCCATAAGAGTTAGATCTCCTTTATCACACTGCATCTGGCATCCTAGCATGTTATATTTTAAGGAAATAATTATTCATTAGTATAAGAATTCTGTGTTCAAACCTTGAAGTTAAAGAAAATATTGAGGAAAAATTCACTAGTTAAAAAGGTCTTTAGTGAAGTTAAGGCATCTTTAGGTTTTAGAGGTGATTGGTATTTGTCAACATACTGTTTAAAAGAAAAAGGGAGAGTAAACAGATTATAAAGAAAAGTGTGTCATGAAAAATTAAAAATTATATAAAACTAGAGTTATCTATAGTAATGGGCAACTTTTGCTCATCATTCATTTAGTTAAAACTTGCCATGCAGCTTTTTTTTCAATAAATGTATTATTTCCCTCAAGTATTGTCTACATGCTATGCACTTAGCTGTCTTGTAAATAGATTTCACTTTAACCTTACTGGAAACTGGAGCTTAGATAGTATAAATTTAAAAGAAAATGCTATAGGACTGTATAGTATAAATTTAAAAGAAAATGCTATAGGACTTTGTTAAAAACAATTTTCCAACTTTTGTTTCTCTTCCTAGGCCTTTGCTGTTGAACAAGTAGGTGTTACATTACATTCCTAAAACATTTTGAACTTACTATTTTTTTATACTTAAGCATCAAGCTGAAGACATACATCTGATATTTTTAGAAACGTCAAATGTATTTCGAAGAACCCATGTTTTTCATTTTTATATTCTCTTTTCCAAATATATGTTGCAAAACCAAATTACTGTGGACCATGATGAAAAATCTTGTATTACACACACATGTGCACACACATGCACACACACCCTTTTACTCTCTGTGATCTTACCGCAGTGGATTTCTCTGAGTAAGGTGGCCTTCATAACTCCAGATTCTGAGTTTATTTGAAATGTAGTATATATGAGAAGAAAGCGAGTGATTTTAATGAATAAAAAATATATATTCTAATTAGTCAAATACTTCATAATTCTTGTATTTAACAATATTAAGAATAATGTAAAGACATTTTTAGCTGATAGCAAATACAATTTTTTGATAATAGTTTACTATAAGATTTTGTCTTAATAATCAGGAAAATTTCTAATAATTGACATTACTAAACACCTATCATTATTAATCAATTAATATGAGTATTTCTCTATAAATATAAATAAAGTGTACTTTGCTATTTTTATTCTTTGAAAATAATTGTGATGAGGTAATAAAATTACTAATAAATATGTTCATTCTACATCATTAAAGGTCAAATTTTCAGCATTCATTTGCTTTTTAGGATGAATACTTTATTCATTAAAATGTGTTTATATTTATTTTTGTCACATCAGTAATAATTTTGATGGTTATTAAATCCTAAAGTTAAAGTTAATACTTAAAGCTTTGAGGTAGCAGGATATTAAAATACTCTTAATGTCATTAATTTTCAGAGAACTATAATATTTTGCTAATCAAGAGATTCTTGAAGCACTAATTTATTATTCATAGGGCAAAATTGTTCTGGAGGAATTATCAGACAGTAAAATAGTGTAAAGTTTCAGGAAGGTGTCTTATCATAAATTTTTAGATGGATAATTATGGATATTACATTTGCTTTGGTGGGTCTATTAGATATATTCAAATGAGTAATTGTACTAGTTCTATTAATATCCACTATAAATGATAATCTACTAGTTATATCATTTTGCAATTATTTTCAGTCTGGGTGAAAAACGTTTTAGAACTTAAATTAAAACATGTAGATATAAGAGCATGAGAGCAAAATTATCTTTATGTCACATTGTGTTTATTGAGGTAAAGTAGGTTTACATCACTGTTTCTGTTCAGGGTTAAAGGTTTTAAGCATCATAAATGTGTATTTTTGCACTCTGCCCTCAAACAGTGGGAACAAAAACATGTGAAGACCTCTATAAGCACTGGCACAAATGTGTATAAGTGTAGTTATTCCTTTTAATTTAAAACACACATCATATTACATAATAATTTATCCATATTTCAAGACTTATTAGGCATCTATGTACGTAGTGACATGACCTTGACAAATACAAGAGAATCTCTTTCTTTAAAAGACATGGAAATCTTCATGAGTTAATCAAATTAGCAATAAATATATAAACAATATATAACATAACTTCATTAGCTATTAACAGAATATATACTATGTATAAATCAAATGAAAATTTCAAAAATATAAACCCCTCTGAAGTATAAGACTGACTTGCAAGCTAGTGACTTGTAATTTGTTGCCTCAAACTAGATTACATGCAAACTTTATAATGTAAATATTTAGCAAACATATTTGAGTTAGGAAATTTTTGACCATGTATATATTACTATCACCTTTTAGGGTGTTTTCTGGTTTCATATCTATTTATAAATCACTTTTGGGGGCATTTATCATAGTTTTTCTGTATGTAGAATATCATCAATAAAATATAATCATACATATTGGTGTATCACAATTGATCAAGAAATATATATTTACTTTGTAACAATTTATACTGTATGGGTTTAAATAATTAAATTATATAGACTAAAATTTGTAAGCTGTAAGCAGCTAATATAGTCTTTATATACCTTGATGACTAAAAAATATAAAGCAAGTTATGCAATCTGTGAGGCAAGTTTACTTTCTTATATATATAAGAATATATGTCTTATATATTATATATTTTTAATATATAATTATTATTCATTGTATATTATTTATTATACATAATTATATATATTTTTATTATATATTCTTTATATAAGAAAATAAACTTGGGAGAGATTAGATTAACTAGAAACTGGTGTATTATTTCTCTACAGCTTGCCCCACTGATTATATAACTTGTTTTAATAATTTTTAATTATCAAGGTATATTTATATCAAAACAGGCCAAAAATTTAAATCTGTCAAAATAAATTGCTAAGCAGAATTAAGGATATTTCTAAGCATTTTTTGAGTGAGTTAAAAAAGTTTCTACAATTCAGCATTGCTTTATGAGAGGTGCTGATGAGAGATTCTTGTAATTTTAAAGCATATTTTCATATGAAAATAAATTTTTTCTCAATAAAAGGATGATCAGTGGTTATCAGTTCATTTTGGACTTAAAAATCAGATACTGCTACTTCATTAGGATCAAAGCTTTCATTAAATGAATCATTTTTTTGTTAATAGCCTGTGGTGCAATAAGGCTCACTGTGAACAGGTGATGATTACAGTACTTAGCACTTCTGAAGAACGAAAGTATAGTGACTGTAATTATTCTAAAAATTACTTCATAAGTGTCACACTGTTAATTACAATTCAAAGAATTAGCATCTGGTTGAAGTTATAGGTGTAGTCTTGAGGAAGTATATTACAGGAAATGCATTTAAAGAACCTTTAAGCACAACATAAAATGTTCTATGCCTGACTTTGGCTTACCTTGTACAGTATGTCACACCTGGTGTTTGCTGAAAGTGCCAAAGTGTAAAAAGTAATTGATACTATATTTTATTTAGTGAAACAAGGAAAATTGAATCATTTTGCATTTGGACACTGGTGCCTAGAAGAAAGTAAAATTTGGGGACTTTTAATGAATATGTTTCAATAACACTGACAGTGTTATTTAGCTAAAATTTGGTCTGAATTATAATCAATATGTAAATGAAATGAAAGTGTCAAAGAAACTAAAATGGCATTAAGTTTTCCTTGAATAGACCATGTTTTGAAGAAAATTTGTGAATTTTTTTTCATTCATGCTGATCCATTGACAAAGGCATTTCCATCATTATTCTGAGAGCTCTGGGGATGTCTTTCAGTTTTATTTGGTAGTTAGTATCTGGAAAAAAAAGCAGTGTAAATAAGACCCAGAAACAGAATCACATCTTAATGCATGTGGCATTAAAATTAGTGAGAAAGAGATTACCTTTTACCTGAAATAATTATTGGACAACAATGACAATTAACATTTGGGCTAAATATAAGTAGGTTAAAAGTTGCTTATTCTGAAAGAATATACAGAAAATAAATTAATAAATGTTATCTGTGGGTATGGTTACAGTTCATTTTTATTTTCTTCTTAACATTTGACTTCACTTTTATAAGTTTATTCAAGTGTGCATATATAATTTACACATTTTTCATTTTACTTTTATTTTTCAGAGTAATACATTACCAAAAAGACAAAAGCTATTAAATTTATGTAACTTAACACGATCCCTTTCCAGTTGTAACTACTGTTCTTAATTTTATTTTTTTATTGATTACATATATATGTATGTATATATAAATATATATAAATTACATCATTGCCTACCCTGAGTTTCCCCCATCACCTTATCACCTTTGAAGTATCTTAATCTTTTGTGTCCTAGTTTAATTTTAATTTGAAAAGTTATTAATGAGGCAACATTTCTTTACAACTTTGTAATTTTAAAGTATAAGATCTCCCCCTCTGGTTGTTACTGCATCACACCAACCACCAAACCACTATAATTCTCTATCATAGTCTATTGTGCTTCTTCTTTATTTTGTCTAAATTTTTACATCCTTCTGATATTTCTATTCAGTTATATACATGTAATTTTGTATAGAACTATATATCTTTATCTATGTTTTATTTTTGTTTCTGGCATATTAGTAGCAAATTATTTCAAGAATTTGTTAGACATCTGCTAAGTGTTAGGCCTTATGTGTCCTGTAGGAAAATTTGAATTGAGAAAAAAGCTACTACAAAAAGAAAACTTCTTACCTGTATACCTTGACTCTTGCTAAATGCACTAAGAAGTTAAAAGTTACATATGGTAAGACAGTGTTGAATACTATCGAAAAAGAAACAACAAATTAAGATGATGATACTGCAGCATTGTGTGTGTTTGGAAATCTAATAGTATTCAGATTTCAAATAATTTCTATCATTAGTAGTGAATATATACAATTTTCCTTTATAAGCGTAGTAACATTTATAAAATCAGTACTAATATATGATTTATATTTATTAAATATGTTTTAAACTTTTAGTTAATATATTTACTCATTGTATATTTTGATATTTACTTTAAATAATAGTGGTCTAAATATTTTTGAGACTACATCCATAAGGTCTTGTATTTCAACACATTGAAAGTGAATGTGTAACAAAAAGGTCTCATCTTTTCAAAAACTAGATTGCTTATATGATATTAATGATATCCATGATTTAGCTGATGTAATTTTATCTAATCATATTCCTGGAAGTACTCTTTCCTAATTGATTTTGGTGATAAAGCCAACAGCTAATAGGACAATGATCAAACTGAAGATAATAATAATCATGGTAACCCTTACTTAAATATTTAAGAATGATCTTGTGCTGTTCATTATAAAGCATTCTACTTTCTCTCTTTCCACACAGTCAGACAATTTGTATGTATGTCATATAATAGTTTTGTCTCATCTTTTTGGAGAAAATGAAATAGAAATTGGCATTTGGACTTACAAAGTTCTTTAGTGTAAGTTTCGATCATTTTTCCATATATTATTCCACAAATAAGTGAGAAAACAAGTAGTGGTCACAAATAGAAATGTTATCATCAAAAAACAGCCAGAAAAATGATCTGGAGTACCTGCAAGGAATATAGTAATACCCTATTCCTGCAAATGTGTATGATATATATATATATATATATATATATATATATATATATACACACACACATATATAATTCAATCAAATGTGCACACACATATAGATAGATATTTGGACAATGTTATGTAAATAATGGAAATATAATTTTGGGGGCCATAACTGTTATATAGATAAGACAGCAACATGTAGAATGTAAAAATGTGATAGTCTAATATACATAAAGCAGTGATTTGCTTAGGAATGAGGTATCATAAGAAAAACCCTAGGATAGAAAGTAACATTCATTTGATTTTTGATTAATAAATGATTGGTTGAAACTAATAAATTTGCATATTTAGGAAATTGTATGTGTGTCAACTTGGATTTGTGTGCTAGTATTTTTTTTTCCCCTAAATGGATGGAAAATATATTCAGAAAGAGACTTACTATCCAATACTTAAGGTAAAGACAGGGATTAAAACACATAGCACCAGTGATATTGCTGATGTGTGCTTAAAAGTCAGCCTTCTAGTGGAAATATTTTTAATTGTAGGAGCTGCAATTTTCCATTGTGTAAATATTGTCACATGGGCAAATCCAGTCTTGAATGATTTCTCTGAACACTGTCCATCACATTACTATATAGGATACTTATAATTATAATAAGATCTCTGCAGAGATAAATGCATATACATATGTTTTTCTGCTCATTATCATCATCATCAATGTATCAATTTATCCACTATATATGTAACCTGTCTATCATTTAATTTAGGTATGTGAGCATTTAGAATAAAAGAATCTGGAGCAAACCTTGATGAAAGGGGGAAAAGTTAAAGTCTACTTAGTGTGAAGGGTAAAGTGTGAACTTTTCTGGGTCTCAAAGGATTTTGTGTTGTTAATAGCATTATATTAAGAGGTCTCTCTCTCTCTCTATATATATATATGTATATATATATGTATATATATTTATTTATAATGCATTTCCCCTGTAAATTATTCTCCTGTACAGCTTTTCATATGGCGCCATTGCATTGGTATTACTGTGTTATAATGAGGACACTATTAGAAAAGAATGCAAATAAAATTCTTAATACTGAGAAACCATTAAATATCACATAAACCTCAGACAAGGCACATTAAGATGCTTTGCTAGAATAAACTCATTAATATAACTTATGAAAATAGTGATTTGTGACTCCAATTCTTTCTAATAACTTTCTTTTTAAAAGATATGATCAGGACATACTGAAAAATATTTAATAAAATCAATCATACACTACTATGTAAAAGAATAGTAAAACACAGTTAAGAGTATACTTCCTGAAAGAGGTGAAATTATATTCAGTGTTATAAAATGAATTGTTCTCACCTTATACACTTAATAAAAGCAAGTATGTCCACAATTTACCTTATTAGTTTGCTTTCCTCAAGGATGCTAATCAGTAGGGATATGAAATAAGAAAAAAAAGTAGAGAGGCAATAAATAAATAACTATTGGGACTTAGAGACTTGTTAGGGACTTAGTGGTCTTGTCTATTACCAAATTTATAAGTTGGAACCTTAATTCCAACGTGATGATAAAAGATGAGGTCTCTCCTGTCAATTAAATTTGTGTGAGGCAGTGAGGGTGGAATTCCTTTGTTGTCAGGTATCTACACCTTTATAATAAAAAGCCTACTCACAGCATCCCCTCTTTCATCAGGATGTTAAAAGGTCTTCACCAGAAACTGAGATGCTGGTAACTTGAATTTGGGTTTTCCAGTTCCCTGAACTATGACGCTTACATCACTTGATCTGTGGTATTTTTTATGATACCTGGAAATGATGAAGATGGAGACTATTATTGTTTTATGTATTATAATTAGAAACTTGGAAAATCCTTCATAAATTATGATAAATTTCATTTAAAATTAACTTTTAATGCATAAGACAATACTTAAAATGTATAAGTTAAAAACCACATTTGCAAGAGCAACAATAGTAAAAGTAATAGTTTTTTTTTTTTACTTTTAATAAAACTCTAGGATATACACACATAATTATCTACATAAAGACATTAAAAAATTAATAATGAGGCTTGTAGCATGAGTGTATGAAAATGGTCACAGTTATAAACCTGCCAACTTGCCTAACTCCTCAGAAATAATTATATTTAATAATGATGATGAGAAGAAGCTACTACACATTTAATATCTCCACTAAACTCCTGTGGCCAAAAATAATAAACTGTCTCTCTACATTTACTTTCCTTGCAACTTTATCCCTTTGTTAAATAAGGACAACCTGATATAGAAATAGAAAATAATTTAGAAGGAGAGCAGAAGTAATATATAACACTTTAGTGAACTTTCATAAGGATAAAACTTGTACTGGATGGAAGATGATGATAACCACCAAAATGGAATGCTGTGAAGAAGAGCCCAATCAGTTTCTCCTGGAGTGCAGTCATCCACCTCACTACTCTCCAAATGTTACATGTTAAAGAGTCTCATATAAGCCAATAACTTAGGAACAACGTTACTCCAGCACAGCAGTATAGCTTGAACTGTCAATTTTAATTATGATTTCATGGAGATTAGGTAGAAAACTAGGTCAGAAAAAAATCAGTACTGTAAAAACTCTTAAAAGCCCTACTAGGTAATGACTATTCATCCCTCTTCACATGTCTTAGCTATTTTTTTTTTTTTTATGATCTCAGGAAACCATGAAGTTCCAGGTTCAACTTCTCAAGCAGAATAATATATTTCCATTTTTTATGACATCATCACTATTATTTGCTTATTTAATGGGGTTTACTTGTAATTGGTCATACTTATTTTCATCTTACAAAATTTAGTAAGAAAAAATCTAAACATCTAAGTATACATCTTGTTAACATTTTCACAGGTTTAAGGTTACACAAGATTTTTGTCATCATACTCAGAGCATAAGTAACACAGGTTGAACATTTGTTATCCTTCACTAACCTCCCAATTTGTGACAATCACTAACTTTATAAATCCTGCTAGATAGTAGACAAGAAAAGAAAAAGTCAAGCAAGATAAGTGGTGAAGAAAATTATCCAACTGGAAGGAATTTTAACTTATTTTGACACTTAGGTTAACAGGTAGTCTATTTTGTAGTTGATAGCAAAGTTAAAAAACAATGGGAATGTATAGTGTATCTTTTATAATGTAGACTATAAGATATCATTTGTCCCTCTGTTCTCAAAGCACAGGATTCATCCATCCAAAATGATCTTATTTAAGAAATTTTTAAGGAAAAGGTGGAAAATGCTCAAAATATTTACCTACTAATTCCCCCAATGATTATAATTAATATTAACATATAATTCATACATATAAGGATTCCTACAACAATAAAACATGCTGGTTATGTATAAGCACACTTAATCATATTTCATTAACAACAGTCATAAATACAAAAAAACAAAAAATGATAGTAACAAATTGCCAATCTTCTTTCCTATTCCAGTTGACCCGGTAAATTGTCCATAGAAACCATCACTTTGCTTAAAATTCTTTTGGAGACTTCATTGTAGAAATTCTAAATTTGATGTAAATAAGGATTTTGTTATCCTTGTTTATTAAAAAGTAGAAAATGCATTTGTTCTCTTTCTAACAAAAATAGAACAAAATATATTTAATAATGTTTAGATGCAAGGAGTATCATTATGTAGAACACATTCAATGAAAAAGACAGGCATGCTTAAATTGAAATGGATATAGACAAAATTGGGGATTTCCTTATCGAATATAAGTGTGCATCTGTCGCAATTGCTTATCTGCATTTTTTCACATATTTAACTGTTGCTTCATTTAATATTTCACACCTTTTAGATATATGCTTTTATACTCATTCCATTTATTTGTAATTATGCTCTAAGAATTAAATTATAAGATTCTGCTAATAAATATTAATTTATAATTTTCCTCTTTATAATGTAGCAAATGTTAAAAGGTATGCATTTCTCTGATATCTTTAGAGGCAATTTTATTTTGATTTGTATAGAACGGTTTCCAAATTCAAAAATTTTCAATATTAATTTTTGAACTAATTGATGCATTAGTGAAATCGACTCATATGCTTCATCCCTTTGGTGAAGTTGTATTGAGCCATTCTTCTCCCTTGGTTATTGAGCAGCTTTATGACTATTACATTTATACTCTTCATCAAGTAAATTACTTATTGAGCTTTTTTACTCTGGGGATTTGCTTATTATTTCCTTTGATAGTATTCCTCTTCCTCTTCCTTTTGCTTCACTCTGTTGACTCCTATAGAGTAAATAAAACAACCACTTCTCCCAACCTTGAAAGAGTAACCTCAGAGGGGATAAATCTTATAGTTTGAACCTGCATTATGTTTTAGTTGCTTCTCAAACCTCTATGTCCATCCGAACAACCTGTTATATTTTAAGAGCTTCCGGAAGTTGAGAATGCTCTAGGTTCTACTGTACCCCAAACGGGACTTAATACTAAGTCAGTACTTAGATTCAGAATAATTACAAACCAGACCCTTGGGCAGTCATTTTAAAAACTTTGAAAATAGATACCACTGTATGGGACTGCAACATAAGTCTCCTGGCTGGAAGTTTTTCTGGGGAGACAATGAGGAGCAGTTGTAAAAATCAGTCTTCAGATGACTATAAACTCTTTTCTTGGATTCCTTAATAAGTTAGAGTAAGGTGCAGGGAGAGTATGGAGATGGTGTCCACAGTATATGTTCCTCCAGGGTATAATTTTTTTACTATTAGATGTGGATAAAATTCTCACACCAAAGCTCTAGGACAAGTAAAGTGGCTTCCTTTAAAAAAGGCTAAAGATGGGTCGGGCACGGTGTCTCGTGCCTGTAAGCTTCAGCCTATGTAGTGGCTGGGGCTAGGGATCGCAGTTTGAGTCCCACCTGGGGCCTGTAGTGAGACCTAGTTCCAAAAAAATAGCTGGGCGTGGTGGCACGTGCCTATAATCCCAGCCACCTAGAAAGCTGAGGCTGGGGATTGCTTGAGTCTGTGGTACCCCGGGCAGCGAAAGCCTGTGATTCCACAGGCAAAAATAGCGAGACCTAGTCGAAGTGCATCTCTGCACCGCCCTGGGGGTAGTAACTTGTCAAAAGCTATCTCTGATTTCCACAGGCCCAGTCAGTTAAGCCACCCTGGCTGCCAGAATCAAGCAGTCACAGGGTACCCCCCCCCCCCCCATTGAACATACCCGTTGTAAAAACTAGGACACTGGACCTAAACCTAAGTCAACAAACTTGTGCAAATCTCCCTGCCTAGAGACACCTGTCCTCCTCTGTACAGCAGAAGAAGACCATGAAGATAATGCCTGCGCCCGAGGTCTAAGAAATATTATAGTCAGTCTGGAGATGAGTGTACAGGCAGAAGCCTGCACCTCAGGCCATGACCTAATGGTCAATGAGATACTCTGTCACAGAAATACTGATACCCTGGGTCCCCTGCTTCTTACTATGCCCTGAGGATGTGGCTGTTTGAGAACCCTTCTAACTCATTACACTTCTGAGGGACACAAACAGTGTAAGTCATGGTGTTGGGGCTCATGAGTGCTAAGGAACTCCCAGGTGCTTGACTTCTACTCAGGAAAGAATTCATGTGGGAATCAATTCCAGAATTCAGGTGAGTTAGCAATAAAGCTTTATTGCAGGTGATAATATGCACTAAAGTGTGAGTGTGGCAGTTTTAGGGGAAAATTCCACCTTGGACTTTACAGCTGCTTAGTTTGAGGGAGCAGGTCCTCACAGATGGGAACTTCAATCAATTCTGACTATTTAACAAAAGAGACAGGAGTTTACAGATGAGGGAATGGGTTTAGACTGATTGAATTTAATAAAAGGGACAGGAATTTACAAACTGGGATAAGATGTGGCCAATTTTTATTTTATCAAAAAACACCTGACTCCTAATCTCCCATTAGATAAAATAGCAAAGATTTTACCACTAGTGGCATCTGTTGTGAGGAAACATACAATTTGAGCCACTTTTTCTGATATGAACACAGCTCCTTCAGAAACACTGAACAGGGGAAGTAGGAGTTGCAGCCATTGTGCTAAATTCCTGTTCTACATCAACGGGATCTAGAGAATTTGTTCCTGCAGAAGTGTCTCTGACCTCTGCTGCAAGAACTAGAATAACAGACAAAGGTATTTGCTGCTTTTTCGTTGATACCAATTATCACAGTCTGGTGGAATCAGGAACTCAAATTCCAGTTGTTGCTGATTTCTAAGGTATTTTTTCTACCTTTTACAAATGAACGCTCCCAAGTTTTGAAGCCATACACATTTTTTGTGGATCACACAATAGGATAGGGTGAGAAAATGTCCCAGCCTCTCTTAACCTGAGAAAGGTGCAGGTTTGGTTTGATGGAGCTGGTTACCAGGAGGGGAGTGAGGAGCATTTTGGGTTCAAGGAACCCTGGGCATCTTCAGAAGAGTTCCATGCTTCTTCATACTCCCATGTTTTGTTGGCATTTTGAGTTTCCAACAAGGAGTGTGTTTTTAGCAGGCTAGTGATACTCAGGTCTTTTCTATGTCCATCTTCAGTTTTAAGAGCTTTGAGGCCATAAGGTTTCACCTAGTTTTGAAGCTATTTTCTATAGTCAAAAAGCTTCTACAGTTAAAGGGCCTGCTTTTCACTGGTGTTGGCTGGCTGTGTCTATTGGCCTGAGGGTTCAATAGCAGGCAAACAGGGCAAACAAACTCTACATCTAAGAGGTCATTTAACATAGTGACTTCTAAGGCCTGTGATCTAGAGGTGTTCCCTGCAGAGCAACCATAAAATTTTGATACCAGATGTGTAAAAACTTCCCTTCTGAATTTTTGGGTGTTCTGGAGCAGGGCAAAGGAAGTACTCTAAGATGGTCTCCCCCAGTTCTGACCAGAACCAGTTTTCTCATTTGTAAATTTCTGCCCTTTTTGTCTAACGAATTAGATGCCTGCTCCTCAAGACCATGACCCACACTTTAACAATAAAGGCAGGGGAGTCTCTTTGAGGTCTATGCTTCATTAACTTTGTGATGGGCCCTGGAGCACTTTTCTCACATTATACTGGTCTCAGGGGCTCCCAACATGAGCTTCATTGCATTCTAAGGCAGCTTCAAGGAGAAACAGTGTGCAGGGCTAGCAGGCCTATGTACAGGTTCACTATTAGTTTGGAGTAGATTTTACAGGGTTTAATGCTCTCACAGGGAACCACGTGACACAGGAACACCAGAGTAGGAGATTGGGTTAATGTATGGCAAGCCAGCAGGCTCAGGAAACTGGCAGAGCAGGGAAGGACAATGGTAGCTGGGAGGCAGGCAGGCATTAAAGCCTCCCAAGACCTGACAAATCTTTACCCTTTTTCTCTGGACTCAATCTGTGGCATTTTTCTGACCTCTTTGGTAGTTTCCCTGCTCTTAGTCACCTTGGTGCTCATAGAATTAATCTTACCGATGTTGCTGCCACTGCCTAAGCCTCACTTATAGAATCTAGTGTGGCCACTTACACATGTGCACACACATGCTTTTAGGGGCCACTTGTCTAAATTATGGGTCCACATATCCCCTGCCCAGGCTCCCCAGCACCTTCTGCATTTACAAGATCAAGGTCCAGATGGTAGCGGAGGCTAGTGATGTAAAAAAACTGATTAACTCACTTCCCCTACATGAGGTGACTTGGTTGTGAGTCCTCACCTAGGTACTTGAGAACTCAGGACAAGACTTAAAAGTAGGCATGTTGAAAGGAGTTAATACAAGATGTGTTTACAAGGGGAGTGAGAAGAGGGAGAATAGAGAAAAATAATTGGTTGGTCCATAGGTCTACCAGTAATCCCATCTAAGCTAAGATTCCATGTGTAAACACAAAGTCCCTAAAATAATCTCTTGTAGGTTTACCATTACCCTCAGTTCCCAGCAAACCCTTACTGTCTTTTCAGGAGGACAGAGTTGTAGCAGAGTCATGGCATGGTGGGGATTGTATACCTTGAAATTTGAGATCTCATTGGAATGGAGATGAGGGAGGTATCATAAAACATCAGTGAGTGGCATTTACTCAGAGCATCATCTTTCTTCCAAAGTGTGGTTTTCAAAGTTAGATTCTTTTAAGTTTCTTTATCTGGTATAGACTTCAAAATTTGGAGTTCCTTATGTGAGACACTAATCCTTCACTCTTCAGGGAGAAACACTGGTTTTTGAATTCCCTTGAGTTTTGGTACCCATGGAGAGTCATGTGACCCAGCCTTTCTTACCCTGTTTGACACAGTTTACTCGTGTGTTATGTTTGTAGTCACTATATATAACCATATTAATGTATTTTTAATAAGAAATTGTTCATGTATATAGATATAAATTTGTAATCAATTAAAAATAAATATTGAAATAATAATATATGTAATCAATCAAAATTAATAACAAAAACCTAATCTAATAATGTTAGCTTCATGGTTAGGATGGGGTTAAATTAGAAGGCCCTCAGACATTAGTATATGAATTTATGGAGATTTTGGTTTTCATTTAAATAAAATGATGTTTATATATATATGTGTGTGTGTGTGTAATCAAATAAAAATAAAATGATAGAATTTTAAAAAAATTAAAAAAGAAATTGGTTAATATGTAGCTATAGATATGTATCTATAGCTCTAAACTAGAATCCTAGTTACCTAATTGCTGTTGATTTCCTCTCCTCATGAAATCTAACTTTCTCTGTATGCATGCATATTTAAAACTGTATTATTACTGTGTATAATTGATATTAGGATAGTCATTTTTCCTATACTTTTTAATAGAAACATCTAGACCATCTATAATTTGCTATGCATTTTTTTTACATTTGGAGTTAACGATTGTTACGGTAAAATGTGTCATTTTTATTTGCATATCTAGAAATAAAAGTCATGTGACGCTGCTACGGACCGGCCGTGCAAGAAAGACCGCTGAGTGTGGGCTTCAGGCAGACAGGAAAAACTCAGGCAGGCGAATGATGGTCACAGACACGAATTTAGTGAGCGAGGAATCTGCTGCTTTTTTCTAGGTTTTCGGGCCACATTTTTATATTGTTAAACAAGCTACTTTAACATTCCAAGGGGAGGGGCATCTAATGAG